>RJWJ010031237.1:0-19351 GCA_004363605.1 Indri indri
CTTGTATACTCCTGGATAGAGCTGGAATGCATTCTACTAAGTGAAGTATCCCAAGAATGGAAAAACAAGCACCACGTGTACTCACCATCAAATTGGTATTAACTGATCAACACATAAGTGTACATATAAGAATAACATCTATTGGATGTCGGACAGGGGTGAGGGGGAGGGGGAGGAGGGGACGGGTATATGCATACACAAAGAGTGCAATGCGCACCATCCGAGAGATGGACACGCTTGAAACTCAGACTTGGCGGGGAGCAGGGGCAAGGGCAACATGCGTAACCTAAACATCCGTACCCCCATAATATGCTGAAGTAAAAAAAAAAAGAAATAGCAAAGGAAAAAAATAACTTCTTTAAAAAAAAAAAAAAGAAGATATATGCGTTCCTGTACTCAAGAAGCTCAAGATCCTATGGTACCAGCTTATGCATATGTATCGGGCCTGTGTTTTTTCAAATTGCAGGACTCAATGGGTGGTGAAATTAACTTCATAGCTTATAATAGAATTTTTAAAATGTAAAATAGAATAGAATAGAACATAGAAATAAATTAGACAACATCAGAGTGCCTCACACATAATAAGGGTTTTATTTCATTAAATTCTTATTTCAGCATATAGTATTATAAATACAAACACACACACCCCATGTACTTGGTTGCAACATAAAATGCATTTCTTACAGGGGGATGGGTCAAAAAATGTTTAAGAAACCCTGCATTAAGCTTTGTCTGGACAAGTGTGGTTAAGATAGTGTCTGTCCAGTTCAAAGCTACCCAGAGCTCTAGATATTGAGTCATGTTATCACTGGAAAATAACACCTGGGAAGCTCATTCAAAGAACCAGAGTGGAAGTGCAGACACAATTTCAGGATGCTGTTGCAGGGTGAACTCTGGATTTCTGTGCTTTGGTTGGCTTGTATTACATCCTCAAGGCCATTTAATTATATGTGCAGTCAGGTGTGTTTTCCCTCTCTTTTTTTTTTTCTTTTAAATAACAGATGACTTAATCATTTTTAAAGTTGAATACAAATTTAAAAAATTTCTTTTGCTGCCATGTACAGTTAGGCCATGAATTGCATATTTCTAGTAAACACTGCATGGACTAAAATATTGGAGGGAGGGTAGGAGGCAGCATGATGTGAAAGGAATAGGGACTATTGTCCTGAAAGATGGGATTTGAATCCCTGTTTTAGCATTTGCTGGCTATTTGGATTTAGGTAAGGGACCTGATACACATTCGCTGAAGGCTAAGTCAGAGCAAGGCCCTGTGTCAACTGTGGGAGGTAGAAAAATAAACACTATATCTACACCCTGTGCTAGTAGTTTATGACCTGGTAGGAGAGACAAGTACATAAATAAATAGTCAAAATATAAGCCCTAGAGGCTAAGGTAGCTTATCAGTGATAACATCACTGATTTTTTTTTTTTTTTTTGAGACAGAGTCTCACTGTGTTGCCCGGGCTAGAGTGCCGTGGCATCAGCCTCGCTCACAGCAACCTCAAACTCCTGGGCTCAGGTGATCCTCCTGCCTTAGCCTCCCGAGTAGCTGGGACTACAGACATGCACCACCACGATGGGCTAATTTTTTCTATTTTTAGTAGAGATGGGGAGACTCTTGTTCAGGCTGGTCTCAAACCCCTGACCTCAAGGGATCCTCTGGCCTCAGCCTCCCAGAGTGCTAGGATTACAGGCATGAGCCACCTCGCCCTGGCCACAGAATAAGACCCTATCTCTATTCCAAAAAAAAAAAACAAAACAATGTTGCAAATTAGATCCAGTTTGGAAAAACTAGGTATTGAAATTTATGAATGAGTAATGTCAGTGAATGCAGATGAGATGTAATAATTATACATGAAAGAAGCTCTTTCTGTTCAAATTTGGAAGTATTTTAAGATTATCACCCTCAGTTTATGTGTTTTCTCTATGGAGTTTCTCTAATTTAGGTCTGTATAGGTAGGATAGGCTAAGTTTGCTGCAGTTGCAAACATCTCCTAAATCTCAGTGGTTTAACATGGCAAAGGCTTATTTCTAGTTCATGCAAAGTCTTTTGTCCTGGCAGCTTTCCAAGGTAGCTGTCTTTCACGTGTTGGCTCAGTGATCCAAAGCACCCCTTGCTTGTGGCACCTTTATATCAGCATGTGGGAAAGAGAGGGCCTGAAGAAACACACCTCTTAAACACTTAAATGTTTCCACTGAGAGATAATAGCCGCCACTTCTGCTTCCCTTTTTTTTGAGAGAGTGTCTCACTCTGTCCCCTGGGCTAGAGTGCAGTGCTGCCATCATATCATAGCTCACAGCAAACTCGAACTCCTGGGCTCAAGTGATCCTTCTGGCCCAGCCTCCCAAGTAGCTGCGACTATAGGTGCATGCCACAAGTGCCGGGCTAATTTTTCTATTTTTCATAGAGATGGGGTCTTGCTCTTGCTCAGACTGGTCTTTATTCCTCAAGCAATCCTCCCCGCTCAGCCTCCCAAAGTGCGAGGATTACAGGTGCGAGCCACTGTGCCTGGCTTACATTTTATTCGCCAAACCAAGCCTCTTGGTTCTACCCAACTTTAAGTATTCTACCTAACTTCAAAGAAGCAGGGAGGTACAATCCTCCTAAGTGCTCCAGAGGGGAAGAGAACTGGAAATATTAGGGGTGGTAATGTCTACCCAAGGGTCTCATACTATGTTTTCTATACTCCAGCCACACTGGCCTTTTTTGGACTTTTTAGAAGGACATGTTCCTTCCTGCCACAGGACACTTGCCTAGGCTGTTCTCTCTGATTACAACACTTTTTGCTCCACTCTTTGCCTGGTTAAAGTCTGTTCTTCCTTCAGACTGTGGCTATTTGTCCGTTAGGGAAACTTTTGCTTTCCCCTCTAAGTCAAATCCTTTTATTATTATTTGCTTTCACAACATCAGGCACCCCCACTTTGTGGCACTTAGCTGTAATTTGCAGATAATTATGTGATGACTTCCTTAATGACTGTTTCTTGCTCTGCAGCATAAACTGCAGGCATTGTGTTGTTTCGTTCACCCCATATCTCTGTCACCTATCCCAGTCCTGGGACTATTGCTGAGTGAATGAAAAAGTGAATATTCTCAAAAGTCAGGGAACTTTTTTTTGTTCTGTTTTTTTGAGACAAAGTCTCCTTCTGTTGCCCAGGCTGGAGGGCAGTGGTATGATCATAGCTCACTGCAGCCTCAAACTTCTGGGCTCAAGTAATCCTTCTGCCTCAGCCTCCTGAGTAGCTAGGACTACAGATTTGTGCCAGCATACCCAGCTATTTTTTTTAAAGTTTTTTTTTTTTTTTTAGAAAGAGGGTCTTGCTATGTTGCCAAGGCTGGTCTCAAACTCTTGGCCTCAAGTGATCCTCTGGCCTAGGCCTTCTAAAGTGCTGGGATTAGAGGCATATTCCACTGTACCTAGACACAGGAAATGTTTTTTTACCTTCCAAAGAGTCTGTATATTATTGAGATCTGAGAAACACTAACTCGTATGAATTTTTGTTGGTAGTTATGAAGGAAACAATTAATAAATAGTTGCTGATTTCATTCTGAAAGTTTAGCCTGTAAGGAACATCCCTGAACCCTGTGTATATGTAAGTCTTGATTGTGTAAGCGAAAACAAAATTTATCTGCCTCTTGATCAATCTAGGGAACTGAAGACTAGGGAAGTCATTTCACATTTCACTCATGTCCCCACCCTTTCAGACTGAGCAATCCACGTTTTTGTTTTTGAGACCTATCCTGTACCTGCAAGCTTCCCCAATCATTTGCATAGGTATTTCAAGACTGCTCTAGACCTGTGAGCTCTGCCGGATTTAACTATCACAACTGATGCAAAAAGCCAACTGCCTTATCTACCTATGTTTTTTTTTTTTTTTTTTTTTTTTTTTTTTTTTTTTTTTTTTTTTTTTTGAGACAGAGTCTCACTCTCTTGCCTGGGGTGAGTGCCGTGGCGTCAGCCTAGCTCACAGCAACCTCAAACTCCTGGGCTTGAGCAATCCTACTGTCTCAGCCTCCCGAGTAGCTGGGAGTACAGGCATGCGCCACCATGCCCAGCTAATTTTTTCTGTATATATTTTTAGCTGTCCAATTAATTTCTTTCTATTTTTGGTAGAGACGGGGTCTCGCTCTTGCTCAGGCTGGTCTCGAACTCCTGAGCTCAGGACAATCCGCCCACCTCGGCCTCCCAGAGTGCTAGGATTACAGGCGTGAGCCACCGCGCCCGGCCTCTACCTATGTTTTAAAGACTTGATTAAGGAGCAACAGCAGTTAAAGTCAGTCAACTCTTTGGTCTGCTGTTTTCTTAAAGGAAAAAGTCTGCGATGGAGCGCATTTTTACCTAAAGTAATTCCCTTTGAAGTTAGGGCTTTGTTTTGCCAATATAAGGCATTGTGAGCTGCCAAGGAGACTCAGACACAGGCTCTCCGCTGAAAATTTAGTTATGAGTGATTCAGGGTGAAACTGCAGATGGGCCACTGGCATTAGAGTTTGAACATTTCTACCGCTGACTCTTGGTAGGTCAGAAAATTCTTGATTCAAGCTGTTCAAGGTAGCAGATTACGTGAAATGTTAATTTAATTACATTATCTTCCTTAAATATAAAAACAGGTTAAATTGTAGTCTAGGGTGGCCTGTCCACAACAACAAACAGGGCAGTGCCTTTGTTGATAAATAGCTCACATTCCACAAGGCAGAGTCACACCCAAACCCCTTGGGAACCAGGACTACAATCTTTGATCTAGCTAACTCCACATACCAAACCTAATTGGTTTTAAAAGTGTCTGATTTATTATTTTTTCAACATTCAACTTGTATTTCTTTCTTTTTTTTCTCTTTTTATTTAGTAGAGACGGGTCTCACTCTTGCTCAGGCTGGTCTCGAACTCCTGAGCTCACGCTATCCTCCCGCCTTGGCCTCCCAGAGTGCTAGGATTCAACTTGTCTTTCTTTAGTGAATGACACCATTCTAGAGTCACAAGTTAATAAGATCGAAGACTAACTGTACTTAAGATACAGTGTAGGCCAGGTGCAGTGGCTCACACCTGTAATCTTAGCACTCTGGGAGGCCAAGGTGGGAGGATCGCTTGAGGTCAGGAGTTTGAGATTGCTGTGAGCTAGGCTGAAGCCACAGCACCCGCCTGCGCAACAGAGTGACTCCAAACAAACAAACAAACAAACAAACAAACAAACAGTGTAAAGGCCTTCTCAATTTACAAGGCTGGTCCCTAAGTCTACTTCCTGTCCTTCAAGTGCCCTCACTGCCACACTAGATCCCTCCTCACTTGGCTCCACCCCTTCCTCTCTTGTTTTTTTGCCTCTCCTTCCTCAATGACAGTCATATCTCTCACTAAATTACAGCCTTTCTATATGTTTTCTTGTGTGTGTGTGTGTGTGTGTGTGTGTGTGTCTGTGTGTCTGTGTGTCTGTGTCTGTGTATGTAGTAGTGAGCATGATAAAACTTTTAAATAGCACCGAGGTGGTGGTGTGTGCCTGCAGTCCCAGCTATTTGGGAGCTTGAGGCAAGAAGATCACTTGAGCCCAGGAGTTGGGGACCAGCTTGGGCCACATAAAAAAATTGTCTTAAAAAAAATTTTTTTTTCAAATAGCATAGAAAAGAATAACCATAAAAGTTAGTTCTCCCTTCCACCCTTTTCCCAGCCTCTAATTCTCCTTCTTTCAGGCAGCCACTGTTAGTTTCTTCTGTCTTTCTGATAATTATCTATGCATGTTTAAGTGGTAGCATACATTACTGTTCTGCATCTTGCCTATTTCATTAAACAATATTTTGGAGATTGTTCTAGACCAGTTCTTATAGAAATGCCTCATTCTTTTTAAAGTTGGATAATATCACACAATTCAGCTAAAATCTCTCTCTACTCTCTCTTGCTATATATATAAAAATATATATTATATATTTGTGTATATGGTATACGCTTTATTAAATTTTCCTCCAATATCTTATATATCTCTTGGTTTGCCTTCCAGGAGACTATAGTGCCTGGTTTTCCTGTCCTAATGCCTGACATTCTCCTTTTTTTCAGAATGCCCTATTCCCTACAGCCTGCAGTCCTGCAAGCTGTGCATTGGTGTTTCTGAACTCTGGACACTTACCTAAAAATCATTGATAAAAATATATGTATTCGGACATCTACATGGGTAGAAAAAAAAAAAGTAAAATATATGTAGACCAGGCTGGGCACGGTGGCTCATGCCTATGATCCCAGCACTCTTGGAGGCCAAGGCAGGAGGATTACTTGAGTTTAGGAGTTTGAGACAAGCCTGAGCAAGAGTGAGACCCTGTATCTACTAAAAATAGAAAAATTAGCCAGGTGTCGTGGCACATGCCTGTCATCCCAGCTACTGGGGAGGCTGAGGCAGGAAGATCCCTGGAGCCCAGGAGTTTGAGGTTGCAGTGAACTATGATGATGCCACTGCACTCTACCCAGGGCAAGAGAGTAATACTCTGTCTCAACAACAACGAAACAATGTAGATAGAGAAATTGGTTCTTTAAAAGAAAATCTTGCTAGATGTGATGTCAGGTGCCTGTAATTCCAGCCACTTGGGAAGCTGAGGCAGGAGGATTGCTTAAGCCCAGGAGTTTGAATCCAGCACAAGCAACATAGGGAGATGTCATATCTTAAAAAAAACAAACAAACAAAGAAAGCAAGCCTTTAATTAAAACCAACTTCATGTTTGGGCTGGGTATGGTGGCTCATGCCTGAATCCTAGTACTCCGGGAGGCTGAGGAGGGAGCATTGTTTGAGACCAGGAGTTCAAGACCAGCCTGGGCAACATAGCAAGACCCATCCCCTATCTCTACAAAAAAAACCCCAAAACCCCAAAATTAAAAAAAGAAAAATCTCCTCACAATTGTGCTTGGACCTCGTGATATATAGAGGAACATTCAAGCCTACAAGTTGCTAGCAGCCCACCGGGAAAGAAGCAGAAAAACCAGTGATTTCTCAACAGTGAAGTGAGAATGTCATAGTAGAGCACTGGTCCCTGAAGGAGAATGGGGAGGCCAGTAGTCACAAGGAAGTGAAATTGAAGCTAAGACCTGGGAAAAAGGTTGGCGAAGATAATAAGGCAGATGTGGATTGTGTTTGTGGGGATATGGCGGATAGGGAATATTTAAAAAGCTGAACTTTAATCCTCCCAGGCATTCAGCCCCAAAGTCAATACTCCTGAGGGAGGGAGGCAGAAAAGATATCACTAGACAGGATAAACCTTCCCTCCAGCGCCTACAAAAATGTTCCTTGTTTCTTTTCGCAAATCTGTCAAGGTTCTGTCCTTATGAGCAGCCCAGGATTAGCTTCTCAGTATTCCTAGAGAATTTCCCACTTGTTTGGGAATGTTGGCATAACCAAGGCTTGGGAACCCAAGGTGCATGGTGAGGCCACTGCGGTGGGTCATGAGGAGCAACTGGCAGGCACTTTAGCATAGCAAAGTTATTAATAGGAGTCTGAAAAATCTGGTTACCAGCTGTCTCTGTGACCATGAGCAAGCCCCTTAAACTCTCTGGGCCTCAGTTTCGTCAGCTATAAAATTAATTAATTCAAAAATATTTTTATCCTGCTGTACCTTAGTTTATTAAAAAAAAAAAGAAGGAGAAAAAAACCCAAAAATATTTTTAAGTATCTGCTATTTGTCAGACACTAATTTTAGTCCTGCGGAGGCACTAGATAAAAGATACAAATATGAGGAGGTCGGATAATTTGATCCCAGATAGCCTTTTTAAGGCCCTGCCAGCATTCTGTATTTATAAGTGATATTATTGGTAATCAGGAATTTGTGAAATTTTCTTGCCTGGATAAAATGCAGAAATCCGAAAAAAGGTTTTTGCCCCATCTTCTCCTTCCGATATCACTACCCCCCCCTTATTTGCTCCCCAATTTTTCTTTTCTATTCCAGAGTTTGTCTTTCTTCAAGTGGCTGCTATTCACCCTCCCCCTTCCCTTGTGTCCTCTGTCTGCCTTTCCTTTTCTGTCCTCTTCCTCCGAAGATTGGTTCCCCCTGGTGTGTGTGGCTGGGCCTTTTTGTGTGGGTCTTTGAAGGCAATAGGGGGCGGGCGGGGGAGAGGGAGAGAGAGGCAGCATGCCAACAGTGTGGGCAGAACAGGATGTCTGAGGCTTTGCTGGCTTTCTCTGATATGTGAAGCCAGCATCCAGGCCTCCTCTTTCAGAATTTGGGGATGATAACTAACTTATTCTACTCTATGGCCTGTGCAAGTCTTTTACCTTTAAGGGCTTTGGTTGCTCTCTGTGTAAAATGAGTGGACTGTACGATGTGATTTCTAAGCCTCCAAGCTCTAAACTCTAAAATTCTAAGAAAATAAGCACTCAAATACCCTACTGGGGGGAGTGTAAAGGGTACAAACCATATCGGAGATGATTTGGCAATATCCTTTCAAATTTTTTTTGTTTTGTTTTTTTGAGACAGAGTCTCACTGTGTTGCCCAGGCTAGAGGGCCTTGGCGTCAGCCTAGCTCACAGCAACCTCAAACTCCTGGGCTCAAGCGATTCTACTGCCTCAGCCTCCCTAGTAGCTGGGACTACAGGCATGTGCCACCATGCCTGGCTAATTTTTTCTATATATATATTTTTAGCTGTCCAGCTAATTTCTTCCTATTTTTAGTAGAGATGGGGGTCTCGCTCTTGCTCAGGCTGGTCTTGAACTCTTGACCTTGAGCGATCCACCCTCCTCGGCCTCCCAGAGTGCTGGGATTACAGGCGTGAGCCACTGCACCCAGCCAATATCCTTTCAAATTACAAATACTTATACTCTTTGACCCAGTAATTCTACTTCTAGGAATTTATTCTGTAGTTGCACTTGCATATGCACAAAATAACATAAATTCACGGTTTACCATTAAGCATTGTTTATATATTGAAAGATTGGAAACAGGGCCAGGCATGGTGGCTCATCACGCCTGTAATCTTAGCATTCTGGGAGGCTGAGGCAGAGGATCGCTTGAGCTCAGGAGTGTGAGGTTGCTGTAAGCTAGGCTGATGCCATGGCACTCTAGTCTGGACAATAGAGCAAGACTCTGTCTCAAAAAAAAAAAAAAAGATAAAAATAACAAAAAGAAAGATTGGAAACAGTTTAAATATCCATCAATAAGGGACCAGATAAATAAATTATAATATCTTTATAATGGAACACTATGCAGCCATAAAACAGAATACAGACATGATGAAATACTACATAGCAATGAGAACAAAGTACTTTTACATGCAGTAGTATATGAATATCACAAACAACGCAGAGAAAACACAGAACAAAAGAAGCCAGACACAAAAGGAGCACACACTGTATGAATCCACTTAAAGTTCAGAAACAGGAAAAAGGAATCTTTGGTGTTAGAAGCTGGAATCGTGGTTAGCCCTGGAGGCAGGGCAGTGAGTGGAAGAGATTGTAAGTGTTTCTGTGATGTTTGTCATGTTCTCTATTGATCTGGGAATTGGTTATGTGAGTGTATTCAGTTTGTGAAAATTTATGATGTGTGCAATTTTTTCTATGTATTCTATGCACCAATAAAAGTTTTAAAAGAATATAGAAACTCTGTATTCTTTTATGAAACAAGCTGAGATATATGTGAAAAAAAGCAAATATGAATCAAACATTTCCATTTGTGTAAAAAAGTGGGGAAACATCTGTATTTGCTTATATATGCATATGATATTTCTGGAAGAATGGTCAAGAAACTGACAACATTGGTTGTCTGTGAGCTGTATAGCTGAAGGAGAGACTCTTACTTCATGTTTGGTTACACATTTTGGATTTCAAGCTATGTGGATATATTGGTTATACAATGAAAAGAAAGCACTAAAATTCTAAAAATTAAAATAAAAAAAATCTGTGAGTCTAGAATATACTTGGAAATATTTGGAAAGAAGGAAAATAGGGGAAATAATACCAAGAGATCATATATTGAATGTGTATCTCAGAACTCAGTGGTGGGGAAGTGGAGGTTATGGAGAATGTTTAATGTTCTAAAACTGAACACTTAGAACCTTCCCTTTATGTTCACAACTTTAGCCATGATTTAAAAATCAGTCACAAATTGATTTTTACCTTTAAAATTGTATCTAATAGATTAAAAAGAATCAGATATACATATACTGGTAATAACAAGACAATTCAAAGACATATAAAGAAAAAGATAACTCTCCCTCCCATTCTGCCCCTCCTCTTTTTAGCCCTCTGAGGTGTCCAATATGATAAGCGTAGGGTAAATTCTTCCACTCCTTTCTCTGTGCTCTCATGAACATATATTAACACATACACTAACAGGATCATACCACCCTTACATTACTCTGCAATTAACTGCTAATGTTATCCACTTTAGTAATATATAGTGGACATCCTCTAGGTTGATACAAATAGATCTAACTCATTATCATCATTGCATAATATTCCACAGTATGAATATAGTACAACTGAATCATGGATTCCGTTACCTATTGACAATCAGGTTGTTTCCAGTTTGTGTTTGTTTTGCACTACAAACAATACTACAATAAGCATCTATATCAGTTTCCTGTGGCTGCCTTAACAAATTATGACAAACTTTGTGGCTGAAAACAGCAGAAATTTATTCTCTCACAGTTCTGGAGTCCATAAGTCTGAAATCAAGGTATCCACGGTGTTGGTTTCTTCTAAAGGCTCTAAGAGGAATCTCTTCCACGCCCCTCTCCCATCTTCTGGTGGCTGGCAGCAATCCTTGGTGTTCTTTGGCTTGTAGATGTATCACTCCAACCTCTGCCTTCTTCCTATCACCTTCTTCTGTGTCTCTGTGTGTCAAATCTCCCTTTGCCTTTTTCTTATAAGGACACCTGTCATTGGGTTTGAGCCCGTCCTAAATCCAGGATGCTCTCATTTCAAGCTCCTTAACTTAATTACATCTGCAAAGATCCTTTGTCCAAATAATGTCACATTCACAGGCTCCAGATGGACATATCTTTTTGGGGCCCTGCACTCATACTCCACCATCCTTGCGTATAGCCTTATAACTGGTATTTTCTTTAGTTTTTCTACAGGGCAGAGTTAGCGGATTTTCTGGTATGTTTATATTTGTTAAATTTTGACAGATATTTCTATGTTACTCCTAGAATTTTTGTGGCAATTTACACTCATTGGAGGTGTACAAAGGTTTTATCCCCCCTTCCCCATGTATCATTGACTACTCTAGTTAATGTTTGCCAATCTGATAAGTGAAAAATGGATTATTGTTTTAATTTGCTTTTCCATGACTATTAGTGAAATTAGGCATCTTTTTAATCTACCATTTGGATTTTTTCTTCCATTAATCGCCTGTTTGTATACTCCACCCATATTTTTAAAACACTGAGCTATTTGATTTTTTTTAAAAAAATCCATTTACAGAAACTCTTTTATGTCAGAGATTCAATGTGTTTGCCATATTTTTCTGCAGTTCTATTCCATCCACTGTTTTCTTTTTTCAGAATTCGTCATTGTGATGTCATGCAAAAACTTCAAAATATTTATGTAGACAAATGTTTTTATTTTTCTTTAATGATTCTGGGCTTCCAGTCTAGCTTAAAGTTTCTGCCTCACTAAAGTTATATTGCTATTCTTTAAGAAATTTCCTTTAAGTTTTTGCTTTGTAAATTTTTATGTCTTTAGTTCTTCTGAAATTTATTTTTAAATGTGGTGTGGTTCTTGCTTTATTATAAACAAAGAGTCAATTAAAACTACAATCATATTACAGATTCCTTTGTTCCTTCTCCACTCCCACTGCTCCACTTGACCAGCCTTAAAAAAATAAAATAAAATAAAATAAAAACTACAATCATTTATCAAATAAACTATTCTTTTATCACTGATTTTCCACCTTTCCATATTGGATTCTATTTCTAGATCCTATCCCAAACTACTCAACCATTTGCCTAAGTTATTGTAGTAATATTAACTTACAATATAGTAGTTTTATAATGAGTTAAAATTTTGGTTTTCAGTAAGTACAATCCAAGCGTCCCATTAAAAAGAGGACTATGAAATTTCTTGGCTGAGGTCAAAGACAACAGGATGTCTTCTGTAGGTAGGCAAAAAGGGTTGGGTAAAGTGTAAGGCTCGGCAGACAAATGTTAACTGTTGTTATCTTAAAAATGAACACAGAGAAAAAGAATATTCGGCTTGAAAGGCTGGACTTTTCTCTTTAAATGATCATTCGTAGTGTAGGGACTGAGGGCAGCCGACCTAGTGCCCCGTCCCCAGAACTGGAGTGACAGACAGGGAGGGGCAGGGGAGAGGGTTAAGCAAAGTGCTGCGCCCAAGAACCGAGGAGTCAGTTCCATGTCGCAGAACGGAATTGGGAAGAAGGGCTGGGAAGGGAAGGCCGGCAAGAAACCTAGCAACAGAGGAGTCTCTCGCGCGGAGGCTACGAAGGCCAGGGCACGTAATGGCTCTCTCCTGAAGGCGACTTGCTGGTGATTCCCTAGTCTTCTGGGAGCCTCAAAGAGGCAGGAACAGCAGCGCAACAGTGTCGGAGCCGGGTGGCAGCCGGAGAGGACTAGGCGGCGGTGCGGCCTCCCTCACTGCCTTGTCAGTCTGGCCGCTGCCGCCGCGGGGCTCCGGATTGGCCCGAACGCAGCGCAGGGCGGGCCGGAGGCTGCTGGGAAGCCGGCCTGGGAGGCAAGCGCGCGCGCACGCGCGGGCGCGGAGAAGGCGGCGGCGCGCGCGTGCTCCGTCTGTCGGTACGGAGGAGCGGGCCATGGCTGTGGGCGGCGGGCGGGTGTAGCGCTGCGCGGGGCAGGCGAGAGGTGACCGAGAGAGGCGGGGATGGGAGCGCTGGAGCCGGGCGATTGCGGCGGCCTGGGCTGCTGACCGCGCACCCAGAGCGGTAGGCGGCGGCGGCGGCGGCGGCGGCGGCGGAGCGCCGGGCAGGTGAGTGCCGCGGCAGGGGACCCGGATGCGGCGCGGCTGAGGGGTGGCGGGATCGCGGCGGCGGGCTGAGGTGTCCCCACACGGGCCGGCGGTGCGCTCTTGCCGGCGGCTTCCTGCGGCGCTGGCTACTCGAGCGGCCGCGCCGCGCTTCCTGCCGGCTTGGAGGACACCCGTCCGCCGACCGGCAGGGGCGCCTCCCTAGGCTGCGGCCCGCCTGGGGCTCTCCTAGGTGAGTGGCGCCCCCCCACCTCCGCAAGGCAGAGATGCGGCCGGGCGTCCCGGGCCGCCAGTGCTTTCGGTCGGGCTCCCGAGGGGCGCCTCTGCGGAGAGAAGGCGTCTTCGCGCCCCGCGTCTATGCGGACACCTCCGGAGCTTCCAGACCCTCAGGTGCCTTTTTGCGCAGAATTGTATTTCAGGGGCGGGGATCGGGGCTGTTGGGTTGTGGACGTAGTTTCGAATCGCAACGCCGTCACCGACCAGTCTAGGTTCTTGGGCCAAAATACTCTGATTTGTTAAATGGGAACAATAATAAACCATAATACGTACATCATGCGGTTGTTGTGAGGATGGGCATAACCCCACAGCGAGTGCTCGGGTAAATAGTAGCTATTAGGAGCAGCTCTGGTCTAGCAGCATCTCTTGCTAGCTATTTCTAATTCCTGGTTGCGGGCGGGCGTGCATTTGGGGGAACATGTATTTCCGAAATGATCTGGTGTTGGAATAACCTCTACTGGAGTTGCTTAATATTGGAACATGTTGTCTTAGAGCGGCCAAAATAGAATTCTGTGGTCTCTTTCTAGAATCTTGTAGTCACTTTCTAGCAAGGGCTGACTTGGAAACCTGTCTCAGGTACCGAGTGGGAATTGCTGCTGTAATGAAACCGAGCAAATTCCGTATTCACTTAGGGTGGAAGATGGTGGGACACATAAGCTTGAAGAGCTTTGCTGTTTAATCTTAAGTGACACTTGAACTCTGTCACTTGTTACGGAGTATAAACACACGAAGAGTATGGAAACAGACTCCTTTTTCTGCATTGCTACATCCGGAGGGTGTGACAAGTGCTTTTATAAACATCATTGTGGGCACTGTTAGTGTCTGGTGAAGTCATCATAATTAAATTAGATGAGTGCTTATTTTGAAGCATTGAATGGATGTTTGGAAATATGATTCCTAATCAAATCATCTCCAACGAGTCAGAGTTGTCAGCAGTTCATTAATCATGTGGGGATTTTTGTGCTACGTTGTAAGGTTTTACGGTAGAAGCAGAACTGTTCTGAGTCCTAATAATGTAGCATAGGAAAGAGTGGTGAGGATAACAATCTCAACCTAGTTTCAGAATGCAAGTATGGAAGAAAGTTAATATCTTAAGGTTTAAAGCTAGAATTGTATTCACCAAAGCCAAAATGATTGAAGAAACAAAAATTTTAGTTTAATACCATTTTCACACTCTGACTACCTTCAGGGTGTTTTCCAGAAGTGGAGAAAATCAAGTTGGGTTTTGATTTATTGCTGTTCTTCACCTCTTGTCTATCTTTCCTGCTTTTCTTAAAGACTCATTCATAAAGGCTTTTGCTCCAGCTTGGTTTGTGAATGTCAACAAACTACATGGGAAAAAAATGAACCCTGTAATCATTATGTTCTTCCTTGAGATCTTCTTTGCTGTCTAGCTTAGACTGTGGAACTCAGCAGTAGAACCTCTGCTAGCCACTATGAAAAGGCTAGGGGTCATAAGTCATATGTTGGTTTTAGGCCTCCACCTGGGTCAAAATAGCTGGGGCTATAGGGGTGTTACCCAGTCTTAACTGGCCTCAGTTTTTTATTTTGTTATTTTTTTTATAGAATTTGGATGCTTGTGTGTTGGGCTGGAGGTGGTGGAGCGGTGGTAGTGGTGGACTAGAGAACCACATTAAGGGAATCTTCTAGGATATTAGTTTTATGGCTTTCCTCCTCTCTCTCTCTCTCTCTCTCTCTCTCTCTCTCTCTCTCTCGTTTTTTGTTGACTTTTCCTTCTGGTTCTAGAATTAAAAATATTCTAATGGTCCAGGACTTCCAGCTTGTCCTGCCTTTCTATACCTACACTCTTTCTGAGTGGTCTTATTTTTGTCCTGTGTTTTAAATATATAGATATGCTGTTGACTCTCAGATTTTTATCTCTAGTCCTGAACTTCAAACTTCTACCTGCCTATATGACATCTTCACTTCATTTGTTTATAGGCATCATGTTCAGATGGAGCTCTTGATTTACATTCCTCAACCTGTTACTTCTGTAGCAGTCTTCATTTCATAAGAGCACCACTCCCCATCCTGCTTGAGTGAAAAATCTAATGGTCATGCTTAATTTATTCCTTTGCCTCACTCCTCCCCTATTGTACACCCAGCTAGTCCTTTAGCAAACCTGTCAATTTTACCTCTGAAATATATTTCAAATACATTTACTTCACTTCATTTTTATTACCACTATGTCAGTTCTTTCCAGGTAGTAGCTTCCTCACTAGTGTCCTTGCCTCTGGTCTTGCTCCATTTTTCACACAGCAGAGTGATTTTTTACTCATCCTTCTATTCCAGTGGCTTTTCGTTAGATTAAGAAGTAAATCCAAACTTTACCTGCAGATCAGCTCATTATCTTGCTTTTATTTTTTTTTTTTATTTAAAAAATATTTTTTAGAGACAGAATCTTGCAATGTTTCCTAAGCTGTAGTGCAGTAGCTGTTCACAGGCACAATCGTAGTGTGCTGCCGTCTTGAACTCCTGGCTTCAAGTAATCTTCCCACCTAAGCCTTAACCTTAGTAGCTGGGAGTACAGATGCATGCCTTCATGCTTGGTTAATTTTTTTAATTTTTTTTTTTTTTTTTTTGAGACAGGGTCTCATGTTGCTCAGGCTGGTCTCGAACTCCTGGCTTCAATCAATCCTCCTGCCTCTGCCTCCCAAAGTGCTGGAATTACAGGCGTGAGTGACAATTTATTTTTTGAATCTGAGATGCTCCCATTATGCATGTATATGTGTGAGAGAATGTGTGTGTTGTGAGAGTGTACGTGTATGTATATATCCTCTGAATCTTTTGATTTGGAATTACCGTATCTAATATCTTAGATAAATCTCCATCATTTGGTTTCTATTAACTGCTTATTTGAGAGCTTTGCCATGTTGTATAAATGAGACAAATAATTCGGTATTTTCACCCCTCCCTGCCTGAGACCAAGACCAAGTCTGCAGCCCTGAAAACTATCTAGGAGGTCTGTGAACAAGGAGAATATGGAAAAATCAAAAATGTACACTTGCATTGTCAAAGTAGAAAATACAGGAAAAAAATACATTGGAGGAGGAAATCCTAGACTAGAAGAATAATACTGACTGAACATTAAGGAGAAGAGAAGACAAACAACAGAGAATATCAGATTTTCAAGCTTGGATGAGACAACTTCTCTTCCTTTTTCTTTCCTCCCTTCTTTTATATCTTGCTCCCACCCCAAAATTTTGACTCTTGGATTTTTTTCCCCCTATTCCCTCTTTATTCCCTGGTTTATATGGGCTGTTTTTCTAAGTGGTGCCTGTAAGCCTGTGGTAGTCCAATGTCTGCTAGAATACCTCATGTGAGACGAAATTAGCCTTTTCCCAAAGTGGCCTTTCTGCTCTGTCATAATCAAGCTCTGTCTTCTTGGATCTTCCAGCCATTGAGTCCAGCTTTACCCTTTAGAATAGCTGTAAACTGGTATACTTCCTCTTTAATTTGTTCTCGAATTAAGGTGTCATCTCCAGGTTAAATAATTCTGAGTCATAAACCTCTAGTTGAAAGAACGAAAATGAAACGGATTAGATCTGTGGTTGGGGTGTGTACAGTATGTTTGCTAACATTTGCTCTAATAATTTAGATTGCCTTTCTCTAATTTAGACCTCTCTTTTTCTCTCCTTCCCTCCTTCCTTCCTTCCTTCCTTCCTTCCTTCCTTCCTTCCTTCCTTCCTTCTTTTCTTTCCTTCCTTCCTTTCTTTCTTTTCTTTCTTCCTTTCCTTCCTTCCTTTTCTTTTCTTTCCTTTCCTTTCCTTTCCTTTCCTTTCCTTTCCTTTCCTTTCCTTTCCTTTCCTTTCCTTTCCTTTCCTTTCTTCCTTCCTTCCTTCCATCCTTCCTTCCTTTCTTTCTTTTCTTTGTTTTCTTTCTTCCTTTCCTTCCTTTTCTTTTCCCTCCCTCCCTTCCTTCCTCCCTCCCTCCCTTCCTTCCTTCCTTCCTTCCTTCCTCTGTTGCCCCAGGTACAGTGCATTGGGGTCATTTTAGCTCACTGCAACCTCAAACTCCTGGGGTCAAGCGATCCTTTTGCCTTGGCCTCCTGAGTAGCTGGGACTACTGGCACACACCATGACACCCACCTAGTTTTTTCTATTTTTAGTAGAGACGGGGTCTCACTCTTGCTCAGGCTGGCTTCAAACTCCTGAGCTCAAGCAATCTTCCTGCCTCTGCCTCACAGAGTGCTAGGATTACAGGCATGAGCCTCCTTGCCTGACCTATTTGTTTTTTTTAAGAGAAAATTTCTCATGGATGGAATATGTCAGAACTGGAATGAGTAAATAATTGATTAACCTAATTGTTGGCTTCCTTTTAGAAATATGAATGAGAGCATGCCGATCTTCAGCATAATGGATTTACATGGGATAAAGTAATTGACTTTGTTGTTAGAGGAATATTATAAAAGCTTTAAATTTTTAAAAAATTGTCATAACTTTTGGAACCTGTCAAGGTAGGGAAATTTCATAAAGTATCTAACTAAGAAATTTAGGGGCTGAGTCTATAATAAAATCATATATAAATGGCATCTCATCCTCTCGTCTCTGGTAAACTCAGAGTTCCCATATACACTACGGCTAGCAAAGGGTAAACCAGAGGTTAATTTTTTTTTTTTTTTTTTGAGACAGAGTCTCACTCTGTTGCACGGGCTAGAGTGCCATGGCGGCGTCAGCCTAGCTCACAGCAACCTCAAACTCCTGGGCTCAAGCAATCCTTCTGCCTCAGCCTCCCTAGTAGCTGGGACTACAGGCATGTGCCACCATGCCCGGCTAATTTTTTTCTATATAGTTTTAGTTGTCCAGCTAATTTCTTTCTATTTTTTTTAGAAGAGATGGGGTCTCGCTCTTGCTCAGGCTGGTCTCTGAACTCCTGAGCTCAAACGATCCTATCCGATCCGCCGGATCCGCCTGGATCCGCCTGGATCCGCCTGGATCCGCCGGATCCGCCTAGCCTCCCAGAGTGCTAGGATTACAGGCGTGAGCCACCCTGCCAGGCCTCCCAGAGGTTAATTTTGTCAAGGATTATGTTCTGAAATCCCAGCTTTTCTCCCTGGTTTCTCTTTAGTATTGTTACTTTCTACTAGCATGTCCATTTTATTTCAGCAATCACAGTTGTTTTAGGTACTCAGCTTTCCTAGGGACTGAGGGGAGGATATGCTGTATGTACAGCTAAGGTGTATTAGAAATGTAGCTACCCATTATCCTATTAACTTCCGCCCTAAAGCAGTTAATAATCTGGAAATTCCATCACTCCTTCAGAAAATTCACACATTCTTCCCCTGGCTTCTCTGGAGTTCTGGCTCTAGGATCTTTCTTTTGGTTTCCCTCTCCTCCTCAAGAGTGTATACATCCTTATTTCCTTACAATAGCTCCTTGAATATTTAGTAGATCCCATGAGGTTGACCCTTTAACTAGGAGCTAAAATCAAGAATGTTAATCTGGACAATCTCCTGTATTGTGGTATTGCTAGAGCCAGGTCTGCAGCTCAGAATCCTCCCTAGTGCAAACCTAGGAGGGACTGCAGCATCCCTGGCCCTGTAATTTGTGGTCCTTTAATAATACTCAAGCCACTTCGGAGACCACCAGGCAAATGCTGATTTGCCCTTAAGGGGAAATGCGATCCAGATTATCCATGCCTGCACCATGAGGATTATGTGGATTAAAAGAAATCCATGGATAATCCAGAAGCTTTATTTTAAACTACAGTTTAACCAAATTCCTGCCCACAGTTTTTCCCTGCATTTCTAATAACTAATTTATAATATTTACTGGTTTCACATCTATCTCCTTCTCCTACTGTTTAGAAGTAGTGGCCTTTGGGAAGTAGAGAAAAGATGGAAGGAGTCTAAGGAGTTAGTTAATCAACCAGCAGATAATTTGATGTTGACTAGGTGATTTAACCACAGTGCTTGCTAGACCTTGAAGACTTGAATTCCATGAATTCCTTACCTGCTGAGCCACTGGAAGGAATTCGAGGTAACTGTCAACAAGAGGTCAAACTCCATTTTCATACATTTGCACTTTACTAGCTTAAATGAATATACTTTTGTGATTTAATTTATTAGCATTTCAGGTTATCAGAATTATAAATTTAATCCAATTTGAAGTTTATTTAATAATTTAACCTATTGATAGTTTTTGTAGGAATTAAATAACCTGAAGACCTGCCATT
>RJWJ010031238.1:0-19309 GCA_004363605.1 Indri indri
AAATCGTATCCCACAAGGTGTTTATGTTACACATATGCAACATGTGTGAACACACAGTTTGTATTTAGATGGAAAGTGTGACTTGACAGGAACCTCCAGGGAGTCATCATTACCTAATAGGTTTCCTTAATGACCAGTCAATTAAGAACTTGTATTTGCAAAGTGCTTTGCCATCATTGTTTTTCTTTCAATTCTCTGAGTCATTGCTATCATCTTACTGATGAAACAGAGATACAGGAAGGCTTATTGACTTGCTTTTGGCTACATGGCCTGAAATTCCAGGCACTCTTGGGATTTGAGTCTCAAAAATCCTGCAATTCTGAGCAAACAGGGTTAGTCTCTCTCAATAGACACACTCAAGAAACAGGGGACTAAAATGTAGTCTGATCACAAACCATGAGAGAGGCCTTAAGGGCTTTTGGTCTGTAAAACAGTTCTGCGATTATCCCCAAATCACTCCATTAATAGCTTTTCTCTAACAGTAATGATGTGCTCATTAAATTATAGGCCATACAGGAATCAGATACCACAGAATAGAAAAGTTTTATTTTAACACATGTGATATTCCTGCATGAGCAATACAAGAACTAATCCTTAAGTAAAAAGCAAGACATTTCCTTTAGCTTCTCTGTAAACATAGTAAATATAACTGTATAGATATAAACATGGACTTTTATAGCCTGCAAAGGGGATTTTTGGGTTTTTTTATGTGAAGGGAATAGCTATCAACAATACTTAAAAGTTTTGATTTGAGGGCTTGATTAATAATGACTCTACTACAACCTTTCTAATATAAATACCTTTCATAAAATACTGGAATAAAAGAGCCTCAAATGTAGACAGTGACTATATCTGGATGGTAAAATCATACAAGATCTTTATTTTCTTCTTTGAACATTTTTACAATTTCCATATATATTATAATGAATAGCTATTACTTTTATATTTTGTAATCAGCAATACACGTACATACACAAAATTTAAATACCCTTTATGTTTTCATAACATTGAATCTATTATTTTTATTATAAGGAGGGATGAGGCTATAATTATAGAAACAGTCTGCTAGCTTTTCTTAAGCAACATTGTCTCATTATTTCAAGTTTTGTTCTTTACTCTTGGATCTCAGCTTTTTAGTGACAAATGAAATAAGAATTATGTCAGTTTGTAACAAATTTTGCAGTTCAAAGTAAGAATTCCACAGAAAGTGTAATAACTATCCTCAGTAAGTAGATCACATTCAGTGTTGAAAATATCATGATATAGTTAGAAAGACTCTTCTGTTTGGCCATTTTATATGTAAGATAAATTCAGTTTTTCCTAATATATCTTTTACCTATAAGCTAATAGGATGGGAAATAAATGATTAGGTAAGACCAATTGCTTAATACTAGAGGGAAGGAGGTGTATGTTTGGACTCCAAAAATCTTCAATAGCATTTTGATCACTTTTCTATGAATAAAGCATTTCCAAATTATCATTTTTTAAAACCTTCATCTCATTCATTCCCCTTTCTTCTTGAAAGTTTAGCCAATTTTTAACTTGTTCATAGGCTCTGGCATTTCTGCGTTTAATAACACTTTATCCATAAACTCATGATTTTTTTTATTGCAACTCTTGTCCCTTTGTTTTTAATAAAACTCTGCACACTGTATCTTTGCAGCTTTCAGAGACCTGCCTAGGTCTCTGAAACCCAAGCTTTCTTACATAGTTGTTTGGTCTTGTACACATTATTTAATGTCTCTGAGCCCTTCAATCATCAATAAAAAGATAATACAACTCAAGAGTTGCTCTGAGGGCTGAATGCCACAGTCTCACATCTAGTCTTATGCTGGACACACGTACTGTGAACACTTTGTAGTTTAACTTGTGTTTAAACCTCAGAGACAAAGAGCAATCATCTTTCTCTTTTCCCTGCCTTTCCAAACTTTTACTAATATGTCCTTTTCAAGGACAGTGTGCAGGGTACTCTCTTATAAAAGTAAAGTTTACCTCCCTCAAACAGGAGTGACTGAGACCAGCTGACTTCCTTTGACCTTAAGTGTTTGTGTGAGTCATTTTTGGCACTGCTATCCCTGCCAGCCTCTTGGAGTTTTGACTTGCTGTGCCATCTGTGAGATGCATGGGGCCCCCAGGCCAGCAAGTAGCAGGACCACTGAGAATTTAGAAAATTATGGGTCGGATATCTCTGACACATGCATGAGAAATAGAGACCAGGCACTCCTGTTGTAGCTTATAGAGAGTAGTCTCTTATTTTACAGTGTAAATCTGTATTTATTTTTTTGATTGGTTTGTAGTGCCTTTTTATTTGGTAATAAATCTTTTGGCAACAATGAGCTAACAAAAGAAAACTCAAAGTGAATGTTTAATGAAAAATTAAGTACTGAATTTAAGTTTCTTAAGAAAGTGGATGATGAACATATAAATTTTACAAAATATTTGTTGATATTTACCAAGAGGGCTGCTGAGCACACAAAAACCAGGAGACAGAAATGCATTGATGAAACATTAGCATCAATTCTAAAGTTAGTAGATTTTAGGAAGATCGTGTCCAAAAATGACAACTTAACACATGAAGCTGCGGACTGTTCATTTACATATTAGTTGGTGAAGTGTCACTTTTCATTTAGATAAATGTCTATTGTAATTTCATTCATTTTCTATTCCAAGTTTTCTTAAGAAAGTACAAAATGTTAAATAATAGCTGTTAATATGTTGCCTCTCTTAGCAGCAGCAGACCTTGCAAATAGTTCAATGATGCCAGTTTTTATAACAATGTGGTAAAAATTTAATATCAACTAACTTTACTTACATAATCAGTCAGTATCTTTCATCCAAATCATGAAATAAGGTATAGATCTTTGTGATTCATTCTGTTGAAGATGAAATATCTGGCACCATTGCGAATGCCATTGTAAATTCAGTTTAATATTTTAAAAACTGAAGGTAAAGTTTTTGCTTTTGAAATTAGATTTATTGAATTATCATTTTGAAACAACAAAATATACATTTTGGTGTTACACAATGTCAGGGCACAAATGATATTATTTATAAATTAGAAATACTATGGGGTAGAATGCATGCAATGCACATAATATTCAAACTTTACCCAAACACACTGTGATGTCCTACTAATATAAACAGAAGAAAAGTACTTGGAGTAGAGAAAAAATAGTATTGTCAAAATATTTAGTCTCAAATATTTATACATTTTAATATAAACCATCCCCTCTAGTAGAATAGAGGACCTCTTCCATTTAGCAGAATGTACTTTGAACATATCAGGTACCTTAGCACCTGTAGAGAGAGTATTTTCTCAATTAAATATATTATGATCTATAGAAAAAGGTCAATGTAAGATGTCTAGAATTGAAAAAATGCATTCTTCTGAAAAATACAAGTGGTAAGGAATTAGACACATGTATATCTAAAAAACTGAGTAAAATATATAAGTACTTAGAATTATTATTTTGTTTGTGCTATTTTTAAATTTCCATAAAATCAATCTTAAGATTTTTAACATTTTTAAATGTATATAGTCATATACTATGTTCAATTTTTGAAATATTTTTGCTTTTGAAAATGGCTTTCAAACAGAATGGTTTTATAGGTCCACCAGTATAACAAAACCAATTTGTCAGTCAATCCATAAATATTTCAAAAATTCTATAATTTTAATGATTTTTTTGTGCCTTTCTTCTTTCTCAAAATTTTCCAGTTTGGATTATAAATCTATATGGTCAGTCCTCATACACACGGAATACTCAGAAAATCAGCAGAATGTGACCAACACAAGCAGAAGTACAACTGACAAAAAAAGAACTTAGTTCCCTAGCTTCACTTGGCTAAGGCTTTTCACATATTCTTTGTGAGGAAAAATGACACATTAATAATAGAATTGCCTTGTTGTAGTTTGAATGTTTGTGTCTCCCCAAAATTCATATGTTGAAAGCTTAACTCTTAACATAACGGTATTAGGAGCTAGGGTCTTTGGAAGTGATTAGGTTTAGATGAGGATGGGGACCTCACGAAGGAATTACTGTCCTTATAAGAACAGGAAGAGAGACCAGAGCTTTCTATCTGAGAACATAGTGAGACGGTGGCCACCTGCAAGCCAGAAAGAGGGCACCACCAGGAACTGAATTTGCTGGCACCTTGATCTAGGCCTTTCCAGCCTCTAGAACTATGAAAAAATAGTGTCAGTTGTTTAAGCCACTCAGTCCATGGTATTCTGTTATAGCAGCCAGAGCTGACTATGATGTGCATATTATAATGAATTCAGTTGTTGTATGTAATTTTACTTGTATATGTAAATGTACATTATACTCATTCTACAGTGTAAATGGAGTTCTTGGTATACACATAATACATATTAGTGTTCCAGGCACTGTCTTTGGCACTGGGAAAACAGCAGTGTTCAAGAAATCTTTATCGTTGTTGAGTTTGCATTTTAAGATGGGTGTGAAGGGGTAGGGGGAGGCAGACAGTCACCAAAGCAAAATTATATAGTAAGCATATTTATTATAGGAAGCACTAAAGAAAAAGGATAAAATGGGGATGGGATTGGGAAACATGAGTAGAGGCTATCACGTATTTAGACAGAATGGTCAAGGAAGGTGTCGCTGAGAAGGTGACAATTTAGCAAAGATTTGAAGGAGATAGGGAGGGAGCCATGCATCTGTCTGGAAGAAGAAGGATGAAGCAGAAGAGACAAATACAAAGGTCCTAAGGCAGAATGTGCTGTGCTTGAAGAACACGAAAGGCCAGGGTAGCTGGAGTGCAGTGAGTGAGGCATGAAGAAGAGTTGAGTCCAGAGCTGGTCCTGGAGGCCATATCAAGCAGGGCTTGCAAGGACTCAGGCTTTACTCTGAGTGAGAAGAGAAGCCATTGAAAGACCTTAGGCAGAGAAGGGATCTTATTTTCACTCTAACTGGACAGACTGAAGGGGACAAGGGCAGAAACAGGATGACCAAGCAGGACGCTATTGTAAGAATCAAATGATTATGGTGATTTGTCCAGGTGGTAGCAACAGAGGTAAAGAGAAATAAACGGATTCCATATTTATTTTAAATGTACAGCAAGCAGGATTTTCTCAGGAATTTTATGTGAGATAAAAGGGAAGAAAGGAGTTCACTTCCGCTTTAGCTGTGAAACTGGAAGGATGGTACTGCCCTTTTACTGAATTGTGTAAGAGAGAAGCAGGCTTTGGAAAGAATCAAGAGCTCAGTTATGCACATGTTAAATTTGGGATGCCCATAAGACAACCCAGTGGAGAGGTCCAGTAGATAGTTGGACATATGAGACTAGACTTTAGAGGAGAGGTTTGGTCTAGACATACAAATTTGGGTTTTATCTGTAAATAGATTGTCTTTGAAACAATTGGTCCTAGGTGAAATTATGCAAGGAGAATATAGACAGAAAAGAGATATGAAAATACTGAGAACAGGAGAATTCCAGTATTTAGGGTTCAGGAAGATGAGGAAGAAGCTGTAAAGGGGGCTGAGAAGAGGCAGCTAAAAGATGTAGGAAGAAAACCAAGAATGCGTCCTGCCCTGGAAGCAAAGTGAAGGAAGCGTTTCAAAGAGCAGGGAGTAATCACGTGATCAAATATTGCTGCCAGAGGAAGTAGGATGAGAAAGAAAAATTGCACATTGGATTTAATAACATGTCATTTATTAGTGACCTTGCCAGCAGCAGTTTCAGTGGCATAGTTGGAGGAAAGATTTATTTTAATGAATTTAAGAGAATGGGAAGAAAGAAATGGGAGATGGAAAGTACAGAAAACGAATTTAAGGAGTTTTGCTACAAAAGGAGGCAGAAAAATAGAAACAGTTACAAAAGAAATAGTTGGAATTGAGAGGGTTTTTTTTTTCATTTTTTATGAGATAAAATATGTTTATAGACTGATGAGAAAGAACCAGTAGAGAGGAGAAAACTGGTAATGTAAGAAAGAGAGAAACACGTTGCCAGAGTAATGTCCTTGAATTGCTGAGAGGAGAAAATGAAAGGGACAGACTCTGCTCTTTACCAGGAACAGGGACAGTTCAGTCATGGTAACAGGGAGGAAGGCAGACCCTAGGATCCATAAGAAAGAGAATAATAAGAAATTAGAAGCAAGTTCATCAAGTTAGAGTGAGTCCAGGGAATGAGGTTTGGGAACTTTGAAAAGTTTGAAATAATCATTTGGAAATGTAGGAATCAGACAGCTTTAAGAAAGGCCCATTTAAGATGAAGGATTGCAAATTTAAGGTGTCACTGGTCAACAGGTTCGTGTGTTTTACCCCAACTACATTCAATTTAGTGAGCAAAGGTAAAGACTGTTGGTTAATTGGATTTAACTAGAAATGAAATTTCTGTATGGCATAGAATTAAATGAGAAAAACACAAGGATATGTTTAGAAATAAGTGATTATAATGCTTGACCATAAAATTTAAGCTGGGATAGGATGCAAGTGAGGAAATAAGGTGGCAAGGACAGTGAAAAGGTGATAAGATCAACATATTGTAGATATTAATATCTATGCAGTTGAAAGAACATAGAAATTTTAGAGGGACTGAGCTGCAAGGATAGGAAGTGGTGGTCAGAGGATGGTTTGCTTAAAATTGAGATTATGGAGACCCTGGTTGATTATTGCAAGGAAGCTTTTTGAGCCTAAAGTGCAAGCCACATAATGAGTACTTCTTTTTAGAGTGCTTCTTTAACCTAGGTTTACTCCTGACTGTATAAGCTGCCTGGTACAAATACTTGTATGATTCTAAATGGTTTCCCTATGTTAATTTAAATGGATGTTACCAATTTAGTTTCTTCATTTTTGTTCTCATACCAGGTCCATAAATCTATTCCAGCTATGCCTATTTCCCAGATTTTATTAAATAATCTTGAACAACTTAGATAGATATGCTTTTCCTCAGCTCAAAGCTACAAAAGTATACAAGGGCTGTCCAGAAAGTATCCAGCCATGTAACCATTCTCATTGCATTAACAATGGCTGGATACTTTCCAAACAGCCCTCATATTTTCTAGAAAAGATTGACTGCTACTTATGCTTACATAGATAGATATAAATATAGATGGATATAAATAAAATATTTTGAAGTATCTTCAGCCACATTATCATAGGTTTAGGTCTCTTAGCTTCCTGAATATGTCTTTATTCCTACATGAAAAGCTCTTGACAGATGAATAAGCTAGTCCTCTGGCCTCAGTTCTGTTTAATATTTTTCAGTCAGAATTCTCTCCTGATCCCATCTCCTGCTTCTTCTGAAACTCTTAACCCTTCACAATATGACTTTATTCACATCTCCTTTAGCCACAATTTTATTCCTGGAGGAAATGAGCAATCTTTAGTTTTGACCCTCTAAGTGAAATCACCAACCAGGCTTCCACCACCCTCTACCATGGCTGTGACTGGGCCACCTGCTTGAATTTGTGTAATTTGTCTCCTTCTTTGCCTTAACCCCAAAGACTTCTTTACGATTGGTGCTGTTCTTTAAGGTGATGCTCACCCAGCAAGGATCATTGTATTCTGTGTAGTTAACAAGGTAGCATTATTAGAAACAGAGATACAGAGCATTTAAATGTTCTGCTTAAAGCTGGAAGGCTAATTACTGGCAGAGCCAGACCTGGAATACAGGTCCCCTGTTCCAATCATGTTTCAATTCACTTACTGCCAAAAGCGAAACAAAAACTTAACAACCAAAATCCTCCACAGTAAAACCCACTGAATAAAAAGCATGGACACAGACGAAGTGAACTTAATGTCAATGTGTGCCTGAAGAATGGTGGCCCAATGAGGCTGATGGAACACTGATGAAGGTCCCTGGTGTATGATTGATATATATATATATATATATATATAGAGAGAGAGAGAGAGAGAGAGAGAGAGAGAGAGAGAGAGAGACAAAGAGATTGAAAAGAATTGACTCATCATTCTTTCTGATTTTCCCTAAACGAATACTGTATTTTAGTACCTTATCGTAAGTGCATCTGAATTTCTTCAACAGTTATAACATTCAAAAGTATTAGCTATATCATGTTTTTGCACTGTTTTTAATTAATGTTCACTCATTATTATTAATTAATGATCATTTTAAAATGACCACTCTATATGAGTAACATCATCTATAATATAAAACCCTTCTGGGTAGGTTATGGCAATTCTGTTTCACAGATGAGGAAACTAAGGTGTAAAATATTGAGTAATTTGCCAAAGGTCAGACAAAGACTAAGGATCAAAGCCAGGATTTGTCTCCCCAGACATGCCCTTCCCAAAGCATCAAATTGCTATCATGAAGAAGACATCATGGAGTATTTTTAATCCCCAAAGTATTAATTTTTAATGGCCTAACCCCAAAAAAGTATTCTCATAAAAATGAGAACAGAAAGAAGTATTAAAAATGTAATTTTCCATCTCATCTGATTCATGAGCAACGATAAAAGGCCAGAGCATCTGAACAAACATTCTAAAATAAGAATCTAACTAGAGTTTCAAATAATCAAACTCTAATCAGCAAAATCGTTTACATGATACTTGTAATGTTGCCACTTTTTGTTGTCACAGTATTGCATCATTAACATTATTAGATAGTAAATCTGCCCAATCAGTTATAAATTATTTATTTCCTCGAGTGAATTGCAGACTAAGTTAAATACTGCCTTGACATCTTCAATAATGATGCTGTAGTCTTAGATTACAAGTACTTTAGAAAGTGTTTTTAAGCAGCAGAATATTATAAAATATCTTTGATAATAATGTATTTATTTTACATTTTCAAAATTCCATTTATTGAATCAAATATAAGGAACTACTATTTATGATCTTATCCCAAAATTGGTCAAAATGTACAGCAAGTAATCAATCAGACTTAATTGTTGTGATCTACCGTATGTGTTTGTTTAAAAGAAATAATAAAAATTTCTCAAATCTATAGACAATTATAAAAGCAAAGTGTCTTTGCTGATTATCAATCAAATGGCACGAATACTAACATTTTTCCTTGAGCAAAAAAATACATGAGTTTTCCACCTGAAAAATGGGCACATAATTTTTGTGAGTGTAAAGTCTCTGCTGAAAAAAATTAAGCCAAAACATTTTATTCAGTATGATGGTCACTATATTTTCTAGCATCAAGCTGTCTATATATTTTAAAGAAACTAGCAAATAATACGATAGCAATATATAAATTATATTATTTTATGGTACCTTTTGGTCAAATATGGAAAAGAGTTGCAAGCAATAAAGTATCAATATTATTTCTGGTGCATGCAGGTTCCAAGTCTGTCAGGTACATGTCTACTTAAAATTGAAATGTATATCTGCTACTGAATTAAGCACTTATTTAATAATTTAATTATATTTTAAATACAGGTATTTTACCATATTTTTAAAATAAATGTTATTATATCTTCTTAATATGCAAATTGATTGAAGCAGGCTTTTTTAAAAAAATAAATCCTTGTAATGACATGTTGTCAGTACATAGAAAAGTATAAACATTGAAAGAGAAAAATTCTATTATTCATATATTATATAACTGCGAGTATAAAAGTGAAAGGAATATATAGTTTTTTTTAGGAAAAAAGAGAGATTAGCCTGGTCGTAGTTCTATGCAGTAATGAAAGCATATAGTTGCAAAATAATAAGCAGATATCATTTAATACAAATTTTAAAAATCCAGAACACAAGAATGAGTCTAATTAAAATAGGTAAGACTTCATTTAAGCAAAATAGTATTTTTTTTCCAGAAGCGTTAAAGAAGTTCCAAATAAGTGTAAGATATGCCATGTTCATAAATTGAAAAACTCAATATTGTAAAGAAAACAATCCCAATCAAAATCTCAACGATGTTTTAATATTGGTCATAGGTATTTGCTTCTGTTTTTGTGGAGCTTGACAAGCAAATTCTAAAAATTATATGAAAGTGAAAAAGGTCAAGAATTGTAAAGATTCGCATGAATAAAAAGAACAAGGTGGAAAACTTGCCTTATGGAATATTAACTGCAATACAGTCTTATTCATAAAAGGTTACAGAATTTGAATAAAATACTGACACAAATTGGCTTACAAACAAATGGAACAGAATAGAAAGACCAAAAGCAGACATGCATATTTATCGATGAGTAGCTTAAGGCAGTGGTGACATTCCAGATCAATGGAGAACTGAAAAGCCATGTGAAAAATAAAAAGAAAGAAAGAAAGAGAGAGAGAGAGAGAGAGAGAGAGAGAGAGAGAGAGAGAGAGAGAGAGAGAGAAAGAAAGAGAAAGAAAGAAAGAAAGAAAGAAAGAAAGAAAGAAAGAAAGAAAGAAAGAAGAAAGAAAGAAAGAAAGAAAGAAAAATTTTACCTGTACTTCGTATATATTATACTCAAAAACATATTTAGGTGAATTGAAGCCCTAAATATGAAAGTAAGCACCATAAAATTTTTGAAGAGAATATTGGAGAACAACTTCATATTCTTGAAGTAGAGAAAGGTTTCTTTAAAAAAAAAAAAAAGAAAAAAAGAAAAAGAAGGAAAAGGAAGAAAAAAAGCAAAAATAGTAACCACTGACAAAGATTGATTTTTTAAAAATCTGTATTAAAATTAGGAAATTTTATCCTTCAAAATAAACCTTAAAAAGAGTGCCAAGACAAACTCAATAGAGAATGGTAAGATTTTTGAACCACATACCTAAAAAACGTCTATCTATCCAGATTTATGTTCAAACAAACTAAAAATAAAACAAACAAAATAAAAATGGACAACAGAAAGGTGGCTACCAGGGGTACTGAAAATGGAGAGACGTTGGTCAAAGGGTACAAACCTGCAGTTGTAAGATGAATAAATTCTGAAGGCCTAATATACACGGTAGTGACTATAATTAATAATAATGCATTGTACACTTGAAATTTGTGAAGAGAGTAGATCCTAAGTATTTGCACCACACACACAAAAAAGGTAACTATGTGAGTTGATGCATATGTCAATTAGCTTGATGTGGTAATCATTTAACAATATATACATATATCAAAACCTCATGTTGTACACTTTGAATGTATACAACTTTTATTTGTCAATTGTACCTAGATAAAGCTGAAAAGAAACAGACAATAGAGTAGAAAAAGTGACAAAAGTCCTGAGCAAGCTTTTCATAAAAAAGGAACTCCAATGAGAAAAAGTGCTCAACTCTGTTAGTATCAGAAAAATGCAAATTAAAACAAGCAAATAACAACAACCAAAAAACCCATAGTATGATAACCTAACACAAATGCTCCAAACTGGGAAAAAATTTAATAATCTGAAATGCCATGATATGGTGGAACAAAGGGAAATCATATACAGAGAAAATCCTGCTGGAAGAATTATATATTTTCACAACCACTACAGAGACAGTTTGGCATCATGTAGCAAAGATATGCATACCCAAGAATTTAGCTATTCTACTCCTATGCAAATACACAGCTAATCTTTTGCACATGTGCCTTAGGAAATGCACACAACAATGTTTCTAGCAACACTGTACAAGCAAAAACTGAAAACAACCCAGATGTCATCATGAATAAAATGATAAATTAATTATAATGTATTCAGATAATGAAATGCTACTTAACAATGAAAATTAGTGAACTAAAGCTACATCCAATAATATAGACGAAGTACATAAACATAATGTTGAATGAAAGGAGCAATACACAAAAGAGTACATGCAGTGCAATTCTATTCACTTAATGCTCAAGAATGGGTAAACTGAACCATATTGTCAAGGAATACAGATACAGATGTTAAAACTGCAAGAAAAGCCAAGGAATAATCACCACCAAAGTCAGAATAGTGAGTAGTGTTGTGATTAAGGTGGGCCGTGCAGTGGTGTTTTAAAAATGTTGCCAGTGCTCTAGCTCCTGATCTGCATAATGTTTACATAGATGTTCACGTCATAACTTTTCTTTCTACACTCTTCCTTTCAATGTAATGTAGTTACATTTTTACTTATAATTCAAAATATCTACCTTACACCAGAAACGCTTTATTATTACTAAATCGCTTAGGTTGTAGAATGCCTGGGTGAATGGCTATTTATACTTCTGCTGCCATTTAACTTTTTTGAAAAAGAAATTATTTTATTATTACAGAAGAGAGGTGGCTAGAAAACGTCATTAGATTTTCTTTCTAAAGGTAATGAGGTGACAGTATAGCACATACTGGATACCACTTATATCAGTGAGTGAACTTGCAGAATATTTGCAGCATTTCTTCTTGGGTCAAAAGATCTCCCAGAAGACATAAGCTAGAGTGATAGGCAGTTCCCATGGGGCACTATTACTTTAGGCAGTGTTTTTTAAGTACTCTGCAATGCACTCATTTTATCACGAGATATATATTTCTGACAGATGAAGAAAGATGACTATTTAAGACTTCCAGTAGAAATGTAGTTTCATCAAGAGAAGACAGAGAGAGAGAGGGAGGGAAGGAGGGAGGGAGAGAGATTTAAATTTAGCAAATTCCTGGAACAGAAACTTCACTTTGGACTGGAAATACACTTCTCCAAAATCAGAGAAGAGTTTCTTTCTCCACTCTAAATTTCCTACTACTTGTGGGCAAAAGTCGGCTGTACATTAATAAATGATTAACATTTATAGGATAATAATGACAACTAACATGTACCGTATGACAGGAATCATGCTGAGCACTTAATATTAATGATTTAATTCAATATTCCCATCATTCCTATGAGGTAGAGACTATCATCCACAGGACAACTAACCAGCGACATTTGGTTGACCTAATATATGACTAAGATCCAGAGTGGTTAAATGGCATTATTTAAGTGATGTGACTACACAGTTCATGTACTAGATCTGGATATGCCTTTATAGAGGTCCAGGTCACTCTGACTACAGAGCTTATACTCACCAGTTTTGAGAATATCTTTCATGCATATATGCTAATTCATACCTCATAACCCTGTGGAATAGACATTATGGAACAGCAAAGCAGAATATGCCATGCAGTGGTTTAAAGAACACTAATTCTAAAGATTAGCAGCAGGTATTCCATTAAAAATATTTTATTGTGAGATAAGATTGGAGACTACATTAATGCAGTTTTCTTTACTTAGGTTTTTCATGACTGGGCTGTGACCCTCCAATAGAGAGAGAGAGCTAGTTGTATAATCTAAACTGATTGATTGTGGGTCCCTGTCTAACAAGACACAACCCCCACATAGATGCCCTAACCCTGGAGAGCTGAAAATGTTCAAAATGAAGCTGTAGAAAAGCAGGCAACTGAAAAATGTTTCAGCAGACTAACTTAGTAAATATTATGGTTAATGTCTACAGACTGATATTAAATTCTATGTATCAATATTTAGTAAAATGGTCATATATAGTAGTTCATATATTTCACTCTTCTGAATATATAGAGCATGCCAAAAGACACTTTATGGGTGGTGTTCAATGTGCTTATTAGTAAATGAATATTATAATAATTTTACAAGGATAATGCCTAATCAGAACCTAAACTATTTTCAAATGGTCAGAAGGAAGAGCCCTAGATTTGAAGTCCAAGAAGTGGATTTGAGTCCTCTCCCTGTGATGTACTAATTTTTTTTAATTTATAAAATGAAATTATAAAATGAACAATATTTATTTCAAAAAAAAGCAGTGGTGTGAATAAAACGAAATTTGTGTGAAAGACTCACACATGATAGAAGATGGTTATTCACTTCAGTAAAAGTAGGGGTCTCTGCTTTTTTAGACTAGCATATTGATATACTAATAGCCCTAAGGCACTGTGTGTTCTTGGAACTGCTCAAATTCCCTTGACTTCCTTTATATAAAGAAGTCATCCTCTCTGATGGAATTCAAAAATTGATAGGGGCATGTGTGAAAGGGTGAGGCTAGGAGGAGACAACCATTTCGCCATCTAGGTAGCTGGATGGTGAAAGAGGTAAGGCTCAGTGCTCGGGAGCCAGACTCGGATTCCCACTCTGGCTACCCCACCTACTTCCCTACTCTCCGTTTTCTCACCTGCAACATCCAGATAACGCGAGTACCTGCCTCAAGGTTGTTATGAGCATTAAATGAACTAATAGCAATAAAGAGCTTAGAATGATGCCTGGCACCTATTATCACAGTAAATGTTAAGGACACTAGCTAGTCCATGCCCAATCAGTGGTAATGCAGCCACGCTCATTCTCCCTTATTCTAATTATGCTGTATTCTATTCACTAAACAGAACTATTAACAAGCAACATTTGATTAGCCTAATACTAGTTATTATAGTTTGTAATAATTATTATTTTGCTATAAATTATTCATAATTTAAAATGTTCACTAACAGGAACTACTAGGTTTCTTGAATGAAGGCTTCTTGACTTTTATTTTTTAATTAAAATCCATTGATTTTAACATCATTATCCAAAGTCTAAGACATTGTCTAGTGTTGGGCACCCACCTAAGCCATTGATTCTCTCACCTTGTTAGATTTAGCTCATTCACACAACCAGAGTAGGTGTATCACTTATGAAGGACAGTCACAACCAGGAATATCAGAAATGCGACAGAAACAAACGAGATAACTGAAGAGTTTAAACATGATATTCCATTTCTTGTTTGCTAATAGAACAAACGTCTTTTCCCTCTTCATATTAATAGTGATAAGATCTTTGAATATAATGTATATTTCTTGGTAACTGCCTTTTTTCCCCAGTTGCTAAGTAATATTTCACCTTTCATCAGAAGAGAAAAATAGATGGTACTTAACCTGCTTTGGAAGTCAGAGTACCAGATAACTCAATTCCTTTCTCATATGCTAAATGAGATTTTATTCTCACTAGAAGCATCCAAGAGAGTATAGGTAAGACACTGGTTCATTATAACTTTTATGCCTCCTACAGCCTTAGAAATGTGTTAAAGTGTATCATGTTTTAGAACATTATTTGTAGAACATTTGACAAAATTATCTTTCAAAATTTCTGTATTAAGTTTTGTTATTTTGACAAATTGAAAACAAAATATAGATGTCTAGCTAAGTTAGGCACAACGTTTGTTAAAATTAGTTTGAAGAATCTTAAATTAAGATTGAGACAGAGTAGCTAAGAAAAATAAAAGGACTGTGTTACCATCCAAGTTTCATTATAACAATTCTCTATTTTATTATGTTTATAATTAATTACATATTTAAAATTATTTGTGGTTTTTACATTGTGCCAATCAGTACAGTGAATTTTTATTGTACTGCTAGTGATCTAAATAAATATTGTGTATATCAAGGCAGTATCTATATAGATATAGACACAGATGATCTGGATAGATATAGATAGAGATGAAAATATTTCTTGCAGAAATAAACCCCCTGGACATTATTACTACTAATACTTATCAAGTGACTATTTATCTGAAATCAAAAAATACAATATACAGCTTCCTACATTACTGCTTTGAAATTTTTTTCTAAAATCAATCTTCTGACCTAATACCTACCCCAAGCTTCTTATTTCTCCTGACCTTGTTTATATACCCAAACTAATTTGCTTACCTTCTGACTAAAGAATCTCTTCTTCAGGTCACTGATAATTTTACTTTCTCTGATTTAGTCTCCTCTGTTTGGAATAGTTTCACTAGGACCTTCCTTCATCTCTAAGGACTTTTTCCAAGTAAAAAATGTCATAATCATTACTACTTATTATTCTGCACCAGACACAGGAAAAGGCATTTCATATGTTTAATGTCATTTACTCCCCCAAATAAACAGAAGAGTTTTTTTATTGTTCTTATTTTACAAATAAAACAACTGAGGCTTATAGAAATTTCATGACTCACCCAAGGCCAAAATGCTGTCTGCCTCAAGTCCGCACTCCTAACCACAAGGCTAAGTTTGGAAGATTCTGTAGGACTAGGACTAGTCTACTATTGTTAACCTACCTTTGTAGATAGCTATACCTATTACTGTAAATATTTATATATCCTTATTCAATTTTAAATCGGAAGCTTGAGAGATTAAGTTTTTATGATTCTCTATATCCATCACTTGGCATTGATGACATACACAATCAAAGGTAGAAATCTAGACCTGGTAACAAGAGGAAAAATAGAAGGATGGGACAAAGTGTCTAAGTAGTAATGTATGTTCTTAATGTGATTCTGTATTTCTCAGTTCTTTGACTTTTATTTAGCCTTTGGATTATTATATGCTATATCTCTGCTCTAAATTAAAATACAATCTTATTAAAAGTGGTATACCTCCTCCCTCAGGGTTATAGTATTAAATAAGATAATGCATCAAAAAGTGCTTGATAATGTGTCAAAAGTGCTCTGTGAACTGTAAAGAACTACACATATGAAAATGTAGTTAGCTTACAGTAAGTCCCTTTTTAGGCTTATTGCTAAGAAAGTTCCAATAAAGCTCTTCAACAATTAAATGGGTTACCTTCAAAACAGTGAGTTTCCTGTCCCTGAAAATGTTTAAAAATAGAAGTTGAATGAACTTCTATCAGATAACCAATAAAACTAACTCTTGCTGTGAGCAGGCGGGTGAATGAATATGGTCCAATGCAATTTTAGTATCCTATCATTCCATTATTAATAACTTATTTAAATAAATGATTTAGCATTTATTTAATGATTATCGAGTATTAGGCACAGTGCTAATCACTCTGCATTCCCTTTTGTTAGTTCTTACAGCAATGCTTTGAGATAGATATTATTATCATATCCACAAAATGAGGGCTCAGAGAAGTTAAGGAACTTTCCTGCATCATAAGCTAGGAAGTAACTAAAGAAGGATTTTAGGCCATATTCATTTAACTCCTGAGCCTTCACTTTAAAATCTATATCACTGTATTACATTGTCTCATAAAAGAGTCATTGTCTCCTTGGCTAGTTATTGTAGCAATCACTGACCCTTAAATTGCCACCTTTGTTCCAATTTACCTGCTATATGATTGGTAGTAGCTGCTTGGTGATTTAAGTCTATTTTATCTGTGGGATCAAATCAAAAGTAGCATTTCTGATTTCATTAATCCATTTAACTATAAAATTGTATATGATGCATGGAAAGAAGCAAGAAACTATAACGTGATTTTTGTAGTGAAAAAAACGCTTTTTTTAATAAGGTGTCACTGAGACTTAATATTGCAACAGTATTGCTGAAGACTATGAATCAGTTAGAAGTTTGAGCTTCATCTGACCAGGCATTATTACAAATTTTATAATAATAACCATTTAATAAATGATTACTGCCCTACGCATATGAAAACATCCCGTGTAAGCATTTAATTACCAATCCTAAATTTTAAAGAAGTATATTCTACTAAAAAACACTTTGTGCTTCAGAATAATATGGAAATAATTCTGCTGTTTCATGTTATTCAAAGTAAGTGCTGTCCATCCTAACTATATATGGCCTGCAAACGAGAAGTTAATTCTAATGTAGGCTATTGCTAATTGATCCATGGTAATTATGCTGAGAATACTCTTTTAAATTAACCTGTGCTCTTTCAAGGGCTCATTTAAACAGAATATTACAAAAACAGTTTAGAATTAGTGAAAAACAATTGTTTTCTTCCCACCATTGAGTTGAATCTGTCATCATGTCTAAACTGGTATTAATATTAGCTTTGTGCCAATGACATCAATTTGTGTACAATTACCTAATAGTATCTCGGAAAATTGGCTTACCTGATAGATTCTGTGTTTGGTCAGATACCTGAATTAAAAACAAGATCTTTCTCCCTGGGTTTCCTCAACGGGTTATCTTAGGTGCAGAATCATAAAATGTTAAGAACTGAAAGAGATGTTAGAAATCACCTAGACTAATTTTATAATTTTATGGGTGAAAGAAATTGCCAGTAAGCAAAATGACTTGCTTAATGGCACACAGCCAATGGGGCAGAAGAAAACTTAGAGCCCAAGTGTCCTAATTTCTAGCTTTTTGTCCAATGTCATAATTCATGGAGGAGCTCCTAATTATCCAACAATGTAAATTCATGTCGTTTTCAGTCTATTTAAAGTGGCATTCTCAGCCCCGACTTCCAAACCCTGCCTCCAAATTCCAATTAAAACAGTACACCAAGGTAGGTATTCATCAAAATGAATCAAGAAAGAACATTATTAAATTAACAATGTACTTAATATTCTTTTATTGTGCTTTCAGAGAGTGATTAAGGTATATCCTATGTATAAGAGACATTAGCTTTTATTTAAAAACAAGTCTTTACATTTTTAGTATTTCTCAAGCCTCATTTCAATAGCAACAAAAACAAAATTTAATGGCTGATACAATACATTTAAGGCAAGTCAAAATATGAAATGTTTTCTTAAAAACTTTCATTTATTCATTTATTCACTCAACCAATACTTTGTTGAGACTTAATCTGGGTCAGTCCTCATGTTAGACATGAAAGATAAAATGATAAACACCAAGAGGCTTGGAACTGTCCTCATGTAATTTATGATAGCAGAGGTGATCTCAAATAAATATCACACTAATTAATAATAGCGAATTGGGTTAAGGAAGTTAACTTTCTTTCTGAAGGAAAGAAATGTAATCCTATGCATATGTGTAACAAAAGAGACAGACCTAGACTAGGGCTGGTGTAGTCAGAGAGGATTTGTCAGTGGAGGTAACACTTCAAATGAGAGCTGACTGAGGTATCAGTTAACTAATCAAAGAGAAGATATTGTAGCAATCGTGGAGTGAGGAAGCATTCCAGACCCAAAGCCTTGTGGCCGATGTTAGTGTGTTACCTTTCTGTACTCAAGAAGCTGAAAGACATCACTGACAACTTCATATGTGAAAAAATTATTTTACTTCCTCTGCAGAGAACAAAACATGAAACAATGGCTATCACTTAGGGTAGTGGTCTCCAATTCTATCCATATTTTTCCAAAAGGCATTTAATCATCCTTCTTCATGGCTAAGTAGTATTCCATGATACATATATATACTACCTTTTGTTAATCCACTCATGAATTGATAGGCCTTTGGGTTGATTCCACATCTTTACAATTGTGAATTGTGCTGCAATAAACATTCTAATGAAGGTGTCTTTTTGATAAAATGACTTATTTTCCTTTGAGTAAATAACCAGTAGTAGGATTGCTGGATTGAATGATAGGTCTACTTTTAGTTCTTTAAGGAATCTCCATCCTGTTTGCCATAGAGGTTGTACTAATTTGCAGTCCCACAAACAGTGTATAAGTGTTCCTTTCTCTCTACGTCCATGCCATCATCTATTGTTTTGGGACTTTTTAATAAAAGCATTAATAACTGGGGTAAGTAGATATCTCAATGTGAATTTAATTTGCATTTCCCTTGATAATTAGTGACACC
>RJWJ010031239.1:0-12276 GCA_004363605.1 Indri indri
CTAATCTTTTTTTTTTTTTTTTTTTTTGGTAGAGACAGGGTCTTGCTATGTTGCCTAGGCTCGTCTTGAACTCCTGGGCTCAAGCAATCCTCCTGCCTCAGCCTCCCAAAGTGCTGGGATTATAGGTGTGGGCCATGGTGCCTGGCCAAGGGTTATTTTTATTTCATGTACTCTCTCAATCTTTGTCCACATAAACACAATCATCATGCAAATTAAACATATTCAAGCTTTTTCATATATTTCTCACACAGATACTTTTTTTTTTTTTTTTGAGTCTGGCTCTGTTGACCTAGCTAGAGTGCTGTGGCGTCAGCCTAGCTTACGGCAACCTGAAATTCCTGGGCTCAAGCGATCCTCCTGCCTCAGTCTCCTGGGTAGCTGGGACTACAGGCACGTACCACCGTGCCTGGCTAATTTTTTCTATTTTTAGTTGTTTGGCTAATTTCTTTCTATATATAGTAGAGAGACAGGGTCTCGCTCTTGTTCAGGCTGATCTCGAACTCCTGAGCTCAAGCAATCCTCCCCGCCTTGGCCTCCCAGAGTGCCAGGATTATAGGTGTGAGTTACCACACCCAGCCTCATACACATACTTTGATTTCTTGGTTATATTTATCATTTTACAACAGCAATATGAAATTCCATTATATTGGTGCCATTTCCCTATTAATAGATACTATAGTTTCTTCCAGGTTTTACTATTATAAATTTACTATAAACATTTTGTACATGTTAATATTTTCTTCTATGGAATTATTTCCTTAACTCCTGGATCGAAGAGTATAAACTTTTTAATAAGGATTTGCCAATATATACTAAGAGGCTTGAAAATATTTGTACCACCAGACCCAAGAATTCCATTTATAGGAATTTATCCTGAGGCAATAATGACATATATAAAAATATTTATAGATAAAGTCATCATTACAATATTATTTATAATTACAAAGGCTAGAAGTAATCTAAATGGTTACAAAAATTATGATATATCAATATGATTAGCATGTAACCTACATAACTATATAATTAAAGAATATTTAATGAGAAATTTAAAAATCCTTCATATCTTTCATGCTTTCTATTACCTAACCCTTATAACTCTGTATCTGTAGATACTCTTATTATTCCTGTTATACGGATAAGGAAATTGAGGCACAGAAAAGTAACTCACCCTCACCAACAATATGGCAGAGCTGACAGAGCCGGAATTTTAGCCCAGAGCATACATTCTTTTATGACAGCTGATTTTTATTTTTTTCTTTATGTTTTTGTGGAGTTTCAAAATTATTGCCAATAAACACATTACTTTTACAACTAAATAGAGAGGCCCATGTAAGAATTCTTTCTTATATGTCAAAATATTTTTAGCCACCCCCTCCACATCAGCATAGTGGCAGTACTTTCAATGTCTGTTGATTCAGAAATTGTCCAATGACAAAAAATAACTACACATTCAATAGTTTTTTCTAGAAATGGAATTTTAACAAGCACAACAAAACCTATGGATTCACAGACCTTCTAGTCCTTCAAGATGCAGCCCATAGGCTAGAAACCACTAACAGAGGAAACCCAGGTCAACCAGTGAGAAGAGAAAAGACAGAAATCACAGTACTGGGAGTAATAATGAAATATTGACCTTTTCAATTCTTTTTATAAACTTGTTTGCTTTTCGACAGATTGTATGTTCCCATGGTTTGAAAAGTCTCCTTCCTACCCTATCGCCATCTGCCCAGTTCCTACCACCACTATTACCCACTAATAGCCATCATAGATATTCAGAATAATTTAGAATTTATATACATATGTATATATATAAAAACTTACCAATAAGAGTCGCCAAAGAGCAATGAGGTACTGTTGGCGTAAACTTGATAATAACCAGATAGTCTTCTTCATTTATCTCCTGAACCTCCACACAACTTTCCGTTACCACTTCCAGTTCTTCTAGAGTATTGGGCTTTTCCGGGTCACGGATAGTTCGAATCAAATCTAAAGAATCATCAGAGACAAGATATTATATTAAAACATGAATATTTTAAATAAAGATGATTTTGCCAGTCCTAATAGAATCACTGACTTCTTTTAAATTTAAGCAAACACTATGGCAACTCCCAGGTCTCTGACAGAAATTTTCACTACTGGTTTCCTTTTGAGAAAACTGTTTTCTTGGATTATTATCCAAACATATCCATCAATGGACCAAATCCAACTGCAGAGAGAATATAGTAAGAATGGAAAGAGTGTCATGGAAGCTCAAGAGGAAGAAATACTTTTAGCTTGGGAGAATGTGGCATTGGGCTTTACGGAAATATTAATAGAATCTGAATCAAGCCTTTTAAAAAGGGTAACATTTCAGTATTTGACATTTAAAGTGAAGGAAAGTAAAGAACAAGAGCTTAGTTTGCCTGGAACCCAGCATAAGTGAAGAAAAGTAGTAGAATATAAGGTGGAGTCCTGAAGACTTTAAACAAGGGAGTACCAGGGACAGCATTGTGCTGTCAGCTGGTAACTCATCCATCCACCAGCTGCTGGCAGACTAAAAAGCAGAGCCAACGATACCAGCTGAAAAAGCTGGACCTAGAACAGTGTCTGGGAGAGCAGGGACAGAATGAAAAGACACAGAACAAGGCAGAAATTTGGGTGGGGCCTAGGGCAAATGACCTCAATTGCATACATAATGATTCTGAGGTGCTTTAGGAGCAATCTGATGGAACTTTCTAGCAAGTGTTGAATTGTGGCATAGGGTTTAAGAGAGCACCAAAGCTAGAGTGGTTGTTAAACCCATGTGATTCACAAAGAATGAGTAGATCTTGGCTGAATTACCAAGAATGCTTTAAAATGAAAAACCTATGCCTGGGGCCAACCCCAAGAGATTCTGATTTAATTGGATTGGAGTATGCCTGGCCATTGAGAGTTTTCAAAATTCCTCAAGTTGTTCTTAAGTGTAACCCAGTTTCAGAATCCCTGGTGCAAAGGGAAAGAGACCCAAGGATAGATCCATGGAAAGCACCTAATTCAGGGATCAGAATGAGAAAGAAAAGTGAAAAGAATTAGAGAAGAAAAGAGAGGGGTGGTTAACAAAATTAAATACTGCAGAAAAATTCAGGTTGATGAGAGCTAAAACAGATCTCTAATTTGTCACCCAGGAGGTCAGCAATAAGAAAGCAGTTTCAGCAGAGATGGTGAGGGCTGAAGCTAGCTTGCAAAAGGGGAAGTGAGTGGGACCTGAAAGTGTCTTCCTGAGGCCTTGGTTGGGAAGGGAAAGAGCAAGGACAAGGAAAGGACAGAGCTTTATAAGGAGCTATGACAACGACGAGGGAAACTTGAGTATGTTTTATAGCCCAAGGAAAAGAGAGATTGAAAATATAAAGTGGGGAGGAGGAGAAACTGGTAAAATAAGGGAATGGGATCAAGGATGTAGGAGCCTAGGTTAGCCCTGGAGACGACAAGATTTCCTTCTTATTCTGAGGCTGGAGAAAAAGATGAAAAGAAGAATGAAAAAGAAAAACGGTGAGATAGAAAGAAGTAGAATTTAATGTAGGATGGGCTTGATGTTCTCAAGCCTGAGGTTTTGTTCTATTATTTATAGCACCCCTGCAATCAGAAATGCAGCTGAGAAGATTAAAACAAACTCTACTTTCTCCCTAGCTATCTCCTGGGCTTGTCACTTGATTAGAAACAGAATTTGAAAATATAGGCAGGAAACAGGATAAAGTTTCTCTTTCACAGAGCTATGTTATCACAGGACTTAGGGAAACAGGGTTTTGGAATTTCCTTTTCAAAGGTGTCTTATCCTAGGCCTTTTCCCCGTAAGGCTCAATTATATAAACTGTATTATATTCTTTATATACCTCTGAGCTCTGAAATTAAATCTCACCCCTTATTAAACTTATCTAGTTTTCTAGTTTCTAGATTTGAAAAGTTTGGATTTATTTCTTTAAAAAGAAAGCAATGTTGCTCTTCTCACATTACTCCCCTCACTAAAATTCTTCTACAGCTCTGCACTGATACTCAAATTCTTCATTTACATTTAAAACCATCAGTATCCAATTTCATCCTACTACCTAAAACAATGTTCAACCACACCTTTAACCACAAACTGTCCTGTAGCCCCATCTATCTGCCATTTCCTACGTTATTTTCTCACATCCACACTTTTGTTCTAGTTTCCTTAGTATTCCCTTTGACCCTGTACATATCCAGATCCTAATTATTCTTTGAGGCTGAAGTCAAGTGACTCCTTCTCTTTAAAATCTTCTGGATCCCCCCAGTCAGAGACTAGTATCTCTCCTTTCCCTGAATTTTTGTATCTATTATTCAGAATCATCTCTCTTCCAGAGTCGTATCCCCAGTGCCCTAACAGCCCTAGATGCTGTAGACAGAGGTCTGCCAGGACAGGAATGTGTCTATCTGCTTTGTGGAGATCATCACACTGGTAATCATCATCTGGCTGGGGCTGACTAGGTAAGTCTTGCCTCTAGCAAGAAAGTTAAACTAGATCAGCTCCCAAGGTATTTCCCATCTCTAACTTCCTTCCACTGGTCTATAATCCTTACCTGAATTACATTTGTATTGTATGGTTAAATGTCTCAACATTATATCCAGTCTTTTTAGTTTTCAAAAAAAATACGACTTACCAAAAAAAGAGAGAGTCACAAGACAATTGTGAAGTGGTGGAAAGCGCACTATGTTTGGAATCAGAAGACAAAGGCTTTGGTTTTTGCTCTGTTTCTTAATGGCAGTGTGACCTCCAGGTAGTTGGTAGTTGTTTAACCCTTCTAAGCCTGTTTTATCATCTGTACAATGAAGATGGTCCCAAAGATTAAATAGAGAATATTTTAATATAGTATAGTGAGAAGTATATATATATACATGTGTGTGTCTGTGTGTGAGTGTGTATATATATACATACATATACTTTTTTTTTGCGCTTGAGGCCTTGCTACAAGAAGTCCTCTTCTTTAAGGGACCTCTGCCTATTGACTCCGCTCCGGAAGAAAGTGGCTGTGACCTTGGGCCAGTCCCCAACTCCGCCATCACCCAGAAGCGCACCCAGGAGCTAGAGAAGGAAAGGAGGCTCGAGCAGTGCAATCAAGCCAGCTTTGCTTCCTAACCAAGCACTCTCCCAAGTCTTGAGATGGCCACTAGGACATAGGGCAGAAAAGGGGAATGAAACGTTTGAGGCCTCCAGGCCTGGCTTGCCCCGGGTTTATGAAGAGCCCAGGTCCTAGAAGGACCCACACTCCCCCGCGTGACTTAGGACCCTAAAGAAAACGCTTCCCACGCTCCGGACGAGACCCGGTAAATATCCGGGTCTCCACTCCCAGCACTCACGTGAGACTCTCATACCCTCCCCTCCCTCCGCTCACAACGCCAAATGCTGCATTGGGTAAAATTAATTACCATAAATCTCTAGCGCTTTCTCTTCCATGATCCCGGGCTGCCGGGCAGCTCCCCGCTCAGAGAAGCCCGAGAGCCACAGGACACTGCTCAGCGTCCAGGAGAGCAGCCCAGACACCCGCTCCATCCTCATGCTCCGCCATCCCTGGCGACTGTCCCACCCGCGCCACCGTCTCTCAGCAGCCGGTCTCAGGAGTTATCAACTTCCTGGTGTTCAAATGGCCCAACACAAGCCTAAAGATTCAGGGGAGCAGAGAACAGAAGCGACCGGACAGAGTCGCGCGGAGCACGTAGGGAAAAAACCCGCGAGAACTACAAGCCCCAGCATGCTTTGCTCGGTTTCGGCGGGACAATAACAACGGCCACGCGGCCCGTGAGGCGCATTGCATGCTGGGATGTTTTCTTTGGACGATGGCAAACTGTATTCTGGGACTTGTAGTCTCCACCGGAGAGGCGTGGATGTAACGGTCTGTTACCCGCCACTGATTGTCTCACTAAGCGCCCATGATAAGATAAAGATGAATCCCGAAGAGGTAGGGGAGAGGAGATCTTGGTTTCTAGTGCTGGAGCAGGTTTCTAGCGCGGAGATTCTTTACAGTTATTTCTCCGAGGGAGCTGCTTCCAGCTCAAAATCTTTATTATTTCCTGATCGGGCCGGAAGTAGGTTTCCGTTGTGGTGAAAAGGCTTGGTCTTGGGAAGCCAGTAAGGCAGTTAGGCATGGCGGGGGGAGGACTTTCTGGTTTTCTCTCGTCTCCTAGGGACTCAGTCCAGCAAAACAACCCACTACGGGGTGAATATTTCTGCCAATGGCCTTTAAAGTCAACTTAGAACAAGAGAACTTTCCCTGTGTCCCATATGTCCAATGGAAACATAATGGAGATCGCCATCCTGAAAAGTGTATCTTAAGTTCTCTGGCATTCGTGGCTGTGATGGATGCCAGTAACAAGGTTGATGATGTTATTTTATCCATCCATTCCTCCAATCAAATCTTAAACATTATTTGGATACTTAAATTGCCGTACACGATCTGTAGGCGCAGAGGATACAAAGATAGGACATGGTCCCTGACTTGAAACATCTCACATACCTGTGAGGAAGCTAATCCCTGATGTTGAGGGATGTGCAGCTAGTACTAAACTAAACCTTTTGTCAAAGTTGATGACAAGTTTCATCTCTGTTGAGAAGAAAGGCAGGATTATCTGCAAGATTATTCCCTGATAACATACCCATTTATCTATCTTTAAACTCCAGTCTTGTTTGTCTAGTTGATTTAGGCTTTCGACTCACCAATCAATGAATAGTTTAGGTCCCAGGAAAATTTTGTTCAGAGTTTAATAATTTCCCTGCCATCTATTCCACTGACTTACTCCACAGCAATTGAGAGGATAATTTTAACTTCTTTCCAACCAAATTTAGGACACTGAGGTCTCACCTCCCCTGTGAGGCCTCCGGACTTCACAAAGCAGAATGATGATCTCTTTCACTGTGCTCCATAGCACTAAACGTGACGAATTATTTTTTTGTTTGTTTTTTCAAGACAGGGTCTCACTCTGTTGACCAGTCTAGAGTGCTGTCCATCATCATAGCTTACTGCAACTTCAAACTCTGGGCTCAAACAATCCTGCCTCAGCCTCCCGAGTAGCTGGGACTACAGGCGGTCGCCACCACGTCTGGCTAACTTTTGTATTTTTTTGTAGAGACAGGGTCTCGCTGTGTTGCTCAGGCTGGTCTTGAACTCCTGACCTAAAGTTATGCTCCCCACTCAGCCTCCCAAGTGTTAGGATTACAGGCGTAAGCCACCACACCCAGCCTGAACATGATGAATTGTTGATTTACTTGCCTGTCTCCCTCATTAAATTGTAAGCACCTAGTGGGCCAGGAGCTTCTTTATTTCTGTATCTCAAACTCATACCAAGGTGCCGGGCACACAGTAGATGCTTGATAAATACTTCTTGAATGAATTAACTGAATGTTGTCCAAGGAATAAGTGGTAAAGCTTTCGTGCAGTCTGTTCAGAGACCTCGATCAAAAATATTTATTGAATCTCTGAAGGCACCGTGCTTTGAATGGGTGGGTCGCATGTAGAGGTTTTCAAATATTTTTAGTCATAGCCTCCTTTATTCAAACGAAATCTTTTTAGAAGCTTGTTAGATAAAGCTATCCAGAACACAAAGAGCCCTAGGAACCTGAGCAGCCCCTAACTCCTTTTCTGCCCCTTCAGCCCCCATGGTTAACATCTCCGCGTTGCGGTTCCCGGCTGCGAACTTAGCGAGCAGCACTCGCAGCTCGCTGCCGCCCCGCCCCCGGCGCCTAGGCCCCGCCCCTGCGTCTCCGCCCCACGGGTCCCGCAGGGTCTGTTGCGGCCCTCCCACCCCTCGCACCGTTGGAACGCTTTGCTCGCGGCGCTATCTCTCTATAAAGTTGTTGTTGCGGCTTCCGCCCCGGGTGGAGAAAGATGGCGTCGGGTGGTGGTGGCTGTAGCGCTTCGGAGAGACTCCCTCCGCCTTTCCCTGGCCTGGAGCCGGAGTCCGAGGGGGCGGCCGGGGGCTCAGAACTCGAGGCTGGGGACAGCGACACCGAGGGGGAGGACATTTTCACCGGCGCCACCGCGGCCGTGAGTTCGCACCGTTTGGGGCAGCTGTCGAGAGGGCGCCCCAAAAGGGAAGAGAGGCTAAGCGAGGGTCGGGGAGGCTGGGCAGAGTGGGCCGGGTGAGATCTTGCCTCAGTGTCAGCAGTCCGGGCTTGGAGTCCCTGAGTGGTGAGCACGGAGCCGTAGGGCCTGGCTTACCGGCACCCGGGCGGCAAGAGTGATGAGTGAGGGGTGTGGTGGCTTCGCCGGTGAGGTCCCTAACAGCCAAGAGCTGCCGAGCCCGTCCTTTGGCCCTGCTGTGTATTGACCCCACAGATCTACAGGGTTGTTTTGCTGGTCGTGTCCTGCCCGGGCTGATTTAATAGGTCAAAAATAAGGGAATGGGGTGCAGACCTTCCTTTCCTCCGCCTTGCTGCTTCTAGGATGAATAATGTTGTCGGGAGTAGACCAGGGTAAGAGATCCGTCCACAAGTCCTTTCGTTAGCTCAGCATTTACCGGTGATTACCAAAAGCCCTTTCTGGATCTTAGTTTACAAAAGTTAGGTTGACTTCTCCGATCGCTAGGAAAATCGGGCCCACAGGCCGGTTAAGTCGCTGCCAGAGAAATCACTACATAGATCAGAAAGCTTTGTCCCTTTTAAAGGGGCGCGTTGAAGTGCCCAAGTACTTCATTGGGAGCAAATCTGTAAATGTGAGGAGGAAATGGTGTTTCCCATAGTAAATATCTGGATTTCTAATAAGAGTTATGTATTGGAAAAAACTAATCTTTATGTGTGAAGTGTGGAAATCAGTAATCAGTTATGGAACCAGTAGAGATGTTGTGGGCTGTTTTATGAGAATATTTACTCATATCACTTGGTACAGTTCGTTCTGGGCTGTAAAATTCTTCAGTGCTGAGTCTGTGAGTTTACATTTCTATCTTGGATAATGCTTCTCTTCATAGCAGCTACTCAGTACACACTGACTAAGTAAAACTGCTTTACATTATTTATGTAGCATGTGTCCGAAAAAGTTTGAGGCTTGCTTAATTTGTGTCAGGAAAATTTTCCCTGTATTTGGGAATTGAGTCCATAATCCCATCTCATAAAGTGCGTGGTTATGCTAATATAACAGCTCAAACTGTCTAATGTCTGTTATTCTGAGAAATAATTCTTGCTGCTAATTTTGTCTTTCTGTAGCTCATTTAAAGTAAGTATTCTTTAGTAATTCTCTGACAAGTCATGGGGAACAGCTACTGATGGTAACTGCTGGGATGATAAATATTCAGACTGGGTATCTGAAATGGAAACTCTGGCACTGAAAGTGATCGGTTACATAGGCAAATGTTGATTTATTTTCCAAAAAGGGACGTGGAAGGATGAGGAGTTATTTTCTAGAGTTCTCAAGAGTTCAGGAGGCTGCAATTTGATCTCACTAAGTTAAAAATCCTTTGCCTAATTTCCAGCTGAAAAGCGGCGGGGGCGGGGGAGGGGGGCGCTCAGAATGACCTTGTTCTGCCACAGAAAGCGTAATTATTTTTTTTTATTTAGATTTGATCTAGGAAATTGAGTTGCTAAGGAAACTGAAATGCCACCTGTAAGCCATTTTTTGAGCTGCCTGCTCTGCTGTTAATCTTCAGGAAGGCAAGACCCCAAGATTGTTCACTAAACTGTGACGAGACTTAAACAGCAATTAAATGCAAATTATAATCCAATAAATGCTTTAGGTGTGAGGCAGAGAAGATAGGGGATTGCAACATTTCTGTATGTTAAAGAACAAGATTGAAGAATAAAGTAATTAAGAATGTGGTCTTTGAAGTCTGATTTAAATCCAGGCTCTACTGCTTGCTAGCTTAGCTTGGACAAGGTACTTAATTACTCTCTACAGTTTCTTTACCTGTAATATGTGAATAATAATAGTATTTACCTCTACCACTATTGTGAAAATTAAATTAAAATACCTGTAAAGCACTTAGAACAGTTCTTTCCACTTAAACATTTAAAGAGTGCTTACTTTTTTGAGGGATTGAGCTGTATTTGTTGGTGAGCATTTTGTAAACTAGAATTACTTTAAGAATTAAAAAACCCACAAAATCTAATAATGGGTTGGAAAAGTTAACCCAAAAATGGGTAATATAGTTTACTAAAATAAAAACTAACTAGTAATAAGATTGGTTTGATCAGCTAAAGCCATCAAAATTGGCACTTACTGACTTTAATAGCATCTTATTGATTTAAGTTAATCGTCATGTTGTTTTTGTTGCATCTTGGAGACAAAGAGAGGGGCATTGAAGAATTGGGAAGCTAAGGCATGTAAAATTTAAAACTAATTTATGGTATGCATGTAATTTCCTGTACATTGATACAACAGCTGCTGTTGTTAATCATCCCATCTGCTCTCTTTTACAGCCCAGGAAGCTTTGTTAATGCAGTAATAACAATGTGATTTGATTTATAATTGAAAGAGCAGCCTATGATATGCATTTCAGAATCTGTAAAGCAGTACTTGAATGGGAGAGACTGAAGTTAAAAGAATTATTAAAATAAACCTGAAGTCATTGCTTTAAGACTGACAACCAGCTTGTGTAGGTTCTGATCCTTAAAACTGCTAAGACCTTATCTTCTTTCTGCCTCTTACTTTGTGGGCTTATAAATCAAAAGGTCTAAAACTCTGAATATATTATCTGCATCTTTGACATAGAATTAAATCCAGATGTGTATCTTTGTAGTTAAAACCTTCTTAGTTCTAGGATAGGATTAATTTTTCATTAATAAAACAAGAGATTGAATTGAAGCCATTCCTTTGGCTCTCCTAACTCTTAAAATTATAATGTTCAAAAAAAGACTATAAATGGCATACAAATTTTTACAACTCATTTGACCTCACTGGTCTTATTTGTAAACTTCTAAACCTGAGTGATTAGAATTGAAGCAAGTTCTTTATATGTTGAAGCAGAGTTCTTATATGCTCATCTCTCTTTAGCAGTGTGCCAGGACCACAATTAGATTTGCCCTCTAAATAAAAGGGAAGACTGTGGAGGGCTTTCATGTGCTGAGAGAAAGGAGGAAATCATAAATAAATGATATCCTCAGTTCAGATTTTGGCCAAATCTGGCAACTTCTCTTGATGATATATCAGATAATTAGAATTTTTCCCTATTACTCTTATTCTTGAATAGAAACCCTAATGATTATAGAAATGTCTGGGAAAATGAAATAGAATAAAGAAGGAATAGCAAGGGACTTGAAAAATCATATGTTGAATAATTATTCTTTGATTAGTCAAGAATTTACATATGTCTACTGTTGTTAAAGATTAATGAACGCTAAGTTTTATTGATATTCAAAAGTCTCGTTTAGTAGTTGGCTCCTAATAGTGTTTTATAGACTACAGAGAGTTATGTAAATATAAGTTACGTAGTAGCATTTAGGCAGGAAAGGACCTTCTCTTTTTAGAATCCAGCCCTAAATCTGTAATCAACGTAACATGTTCTGAGTGCGGCCAGCAAATCAGCTTTTTTAAAAAAAAAAAAAATGTGATAAAAAACACCTAACAGGCGGATGTTGTGGCTCACACCTGTAATCCCAGCACTTTGGGAATCTGAGACAAGGATTGCTTGAGGCCAGGAGTTCGAGACCAGTCTGGATAACATAGTGAAACCCCCATCTCTAAAAAAAAAAATCTAAAAATTGGCTAGGTGTGGTGGCACGCTTCTGTAGTCCCAGCTACTCAGGCTAAGGCTATAGTGAGCTGTGATTGGCCAGTGCACTCTAGCCTGGGCAACAGAGGGAGACCCCGTCTCTAAAAAACAACAATAAAAAAAACACCAAAATTTACCATCTTTATCATTTTTAAGTGTACAGTTCAGCAGTGTTAAGTATATTCACATTGTTGTGAAACAGAGCTCCAGAGCTTTTTCATCTTGCAAATCTGAAACTCTTTACCCATTAAATAATAGTTCCTCTTTTTACCCTCCTCCCCAGCCTCTGGTAATCACCATTCTACATTCTGTTTCTGTGAATTTGACTACTTTAGCTACCTCATATAAGTAAAATCATGCAGTATTTATCCTTCTGTGACTGGCTTATTTCACTTAGCATAATGTTCTCAAGGTTGATCCATGTGGTAGCATGTGACAAGATTTCCTTCCTTTTTAAGGCTGAATAATAACATATATACCACATTTTGTTTATTCACCTGCCAGTGGACATTTGGGTTGCTTTTACTTGGGTATTGTGAATAGTACTGCTATGAACTTGGGTGTACAAATATCTCTTCAAGACCCTGCTTTTAATTCTTTTGCGTATAT
>RJWJ010031240.1:0-19322 GCA_004363605.1 Indri indri
CCAGTAATTTTTAAAAAATATACTGTTTAAATGATTTTATTGTAATATACCTTGAGTTCAGTGGGATGTTATGACCTTCAGCTATAGTCTTGTGGCTGTTCCCTATTATCAATTTGAGGTGCTAGATTAAAATATGACCTTTAATAATTACCGAAGAGATCATCTGTGTTTTCTCTATTTGAGAAATTATGGGTTCTGTTAACCTTTTGAAGAAAATTTTTATTCATCCAGTGTTAGTTAAAAACCCTAATGACTTTTTGAGATCCTTTTAATTCTAAAGAGGGGAACTATTTAAAGAAGGACAAGGTAAGTATCAAAATTAAACATTTAGTAATCATTATATAGACTCTTGCCTATGATGTATTCGAAAGCATGTGAACATTGTTACTGCAAATTGATGTCAACCCTACCGAGACAACCAAAAGCCCTGAAAAATCTGTTGAGCTTCTGAATATTTCTGAGGAATCCTCTTGTGAAATGTTCAAGCTGCCATTTGTCAAACAGTATATAAATACAAAATTCTTAAAGTTTTACTTTCCACAAAAATTCCCAAGACTTTTATTTAATATGTATTTAAAACTTTCAACAGATTAATAAGATTAATTAACAATTAATTAATATAATGTGAAAAAATTATCATAGTGAGTGCTTGGATTTCATCAGAAATTGGCTGGTGAACGGAGATTACTATGTCGCTGCAATAAGGATCTAGTTCATGCGTTTGTATAAATTTTATCATGACTGGAATTTCAAGGTAGAAGGGAGTTGTAATTTGACAGAAGGGGAAAAGTTTTCCAAAATAAGAGGAATCATATAAAGATACCTTAGAGATTTGGGAGAGAAACTTATATGAGAAATTGCTCCTTATTTTTGCCTGTGTGTAACAGATGGATGTGTTAGTTATCCTAAATAACATAGCATAAAAAAATGGTTAAGAAATATGTCAAACAAAACAACAGCACTTTAAAATATATGGATAAGCAAATAAAAACAGGATTTTGTGAATACAAAAAAGAATGGTGATATTAATACCACACAGAGGAAATTTAAAATTAAAAACACTAAATAGTATAAAGAATAACGTTGTGTTAAGAGATGCAGTTTTGAGGATATTAGAACACATAAAATGCAGTATATGTAAAACAACATAGAACCAAATAAAAAAAAATTTAGAAATGTGAGATATGACCCAGCAATTATACTCTTATATGTTTATCAAAGGGAATGAAAAAAATTGTCCAAATATTCTTATTCATAATTATACATAAGTTTTATATTTAATAGTTGAAACTGGAACCAACACAAATAACCATCAACAGGCGAAGGAATACATAAGCCGTGCTCTGTTCATATTGTGAGATTTTCATCAGCCGTTAAAAAAAGTATAAACTACTGAAACATGTGGAACAATGTATCTGAATTTTAACAGCAATATGCTTAGCAAAATAAGCCAATATTGCTACTGTGGGATACTCTTTATATGAATTTCTATAACTGGATATACTTATCTGTGGTAGAAATCAGATCAGTTGTGTCTGAAACAGAAATTGAGGAATCAGGAATTTGCTACCAAAAGACACGAAGGAACTTTATGGGATGATGGAAAAGTTTTATAACTTGATATAAAAGTTTTATAACCCTAGTATATGAATTTTCCCAAACTCATTGAACCATTGCACTTAAAATGTGTGAATTTTACGCTAGGCAAATTATGCCTCAATAAAGTCAAAAAAATGAACCAAAATGAATGCAACTTCCTGAATATTAAGAAACCTGCAAAGATAACACAAAATAGAGTATCATATAGAAATATCAAGCAGAATTTATTATCTGAGTATAATTTGGCTGCATAGGTACATATCAGAAATCTATCTGTCTGTCTCTCCATTAATTACAGGTGAAAATTCATATGTTAATAACAATAAACTCTAAAATGTTATTTGGCAAAGATAAAGTTTCCTAACGAATGACTTATAAACATAGGAATAAAAGAATATTACTTTCTATAAGAGTCAAAACAATAAAATGATCCCAATTACAATCAGAAACTTTAGGTTGCCTCTAATCACCATATCAGTAAATAAGTTCTCCAATATTCTTGCAACAAGAAAGACTAGAATAAACTATCTTGTGCATATGTTAGGAAAAACTATCATTTTGCCAATGTCAGAATTAAACAACTAGAAAACCCAGTAGTCTAAAGTAAAATATATATATATATATATATATATATCAATAAAATATCTTACACTACAGTTAGATAATGATTAAATATATAAAAATAGGTAGCTTATGTCTATTCTAGGAATAATAATATTAAAGACACCAGAGGGAGTAGGGATAACAGTATATTATTAATGGCAAAACTAAATAATTTAAAGTAATAAACACAAAGCCACAGAAACAATATTTTAAATTATGAAATCATATTTAAGTATATAAAATGAGATATAAAATCCTGTTTTGTTCCTTCAAAGAGTGTGTGTAGGTAGGAAAGAGAGACAGAGAGAAAGAGATACACACATACTCTCTCTCTCTCTCTCTCTCTCTCTCTCTCTCTCTCTCTCTCTCTCTCTCTCTCTCATTGGAGGAACATAACATAGTCTTGCATATCTGTGAGGTATCATAAACAAAATTCAGATAAAACTGGCTGTATTTAAATTGCTAACCCTTGACTCTTGTGGAGTGGGTGGTAGCTGAAATTTGTGTTGTTATATTACCTTTAGCTTTTACTGGGTTGCTTGGAAACGGAAATAAATGTGTGATTTATCCAGAGTTTTGTACCGAGTTTATGCTAAGGATTTGGACTGTGCCTCTCTGCCTCACTCCTATGTGGGATATTTCCCTTAATTTCCGGCTTCTGTGGTTGTCTCAACTTTTTTCTCTAGTACTTAAGAGGTAAGACTGCAGATTTTATACCCGTGGTTTAACGACCCACATGATGTAATCTGTGACCTACGCTAAGGCTAAAAGCCATAAAAAAAATTTAAAAAAAAGAAACACAGAAATTTATCCAGTGAAGCATCCCTTCTTCTTTTCTTTCAACTTTCAAATTTCTTACAGTATCTGCCCCAACTTTGTCACTGTCAGTTGCCTTTAGATAGTTGTTTGTCCAGAGTTTAGAGTTGTTATCCACAGGAGGGTTGTGTTGAAAGAAGATACTTCGACAATAGTAGGAGCAGAAACTTCTATTTTAATCTTTCCAGAAAAAACAAAATAGGATTTGAGCAAAAGAAATGACAGCCCAAATTTAGCAGTTCTCCAAGTGTTAATTTTAGTGATATTTATAGAATCATACAAATTGAAGTTTATGTACAATTAATACAATTTTATTTGTTATGAAATTGAAAGAGAGTGAGACTATAAAAAGATAAACACCGATGAAGGGAAGGCTTGATTTGTAAAATATCAGAATTTTGGAAATGTTATCAAATAAATATGAATTTGTCTTATGTCTATATCAGCAGAACAGTAAAGAAAATCCAGAAGCGAATTGTAGTACTAAGATAACATACTATAAATATGACATTTCAGTTCTGTGAGAAAACAATGGGTAATTTATTTAGTGATTCTTACACAATTTGATATTTATATAGAAAAAGTGAATTTGTATCTATACATATGTCATATTTTTAAAATATTACAATTTTAAAAGTATAAAAAATCTTTCAATAATCTGTGTGTAGTTGTTTGCAGGTATTGGTGAGGAGTAAGACCTCTTATCCAAAATTTCAAAACTAGAAGGTATAAAATAATAGGAAAAATTTGCATTTTACATAATTTTAAGCTTTAGTTTGCCAAAAGATACTATAAATAAAAGCAATATGTGAACAATAAACTTATGTAAAATTATATATCAATATATATTATGCAAAGAGGACAAAATCTATAATATACAGAAAGCACTTACAAGTTGATAATAGAGAAGACAAAATAAAATAGAAAATAGGCAACATTATGACTAAGATTCAAAAATGCAATCCATATGGCCATCAAGCATAAGAATAGAAAATTTAAAACATTTGGACATCAAAATTGGCAGACTAGCAAATTATAAAAATGAATAACAAACTTTATTTTGTGTAGTTTAGAGATGGTGGGAGATACATTAGTATATTATTACTAGAAAACCGACTGTTACAGCATGTTAGGAAAGAAATTTGTTAAAATCTATTAAAAAGCAAAACGTTTGACCCATTGATCCCGCTTGCAGAAATCTACATCACAGAAATAAAATCAGGAGCCTATATTTACAAAGATGTTTATTGCAGCATAGTTTATAAGGTAAGAATGTAACTGACCATTCACGCAGGAAAACTATTTTTTCTTGTATTTGTTTTCTTTGACAACTATCAAAACCCAGTGTTGATTATGTCTTTCTTTTAATTAGATGTTTTATTTCCATATAATTATTAATTCACATGCACTTGTAAAAGTAATATAGAAAGGCCCTTTGTACTCTTTACCCCATTTGCGCCATGGTAACATCTTGTATAACTATTAATATAATGCAAAGTCACAACTCTGATGTTAATGTTGAAACAGTAAAGATAAAGAACATTTCCTTTACTGTAAAGTTATAAGTATTGTCATTCTTAGTCAAACCCAGTTAATATCCATCCACATACCTTCCTTGACCCCTGGTAACCATAATCTGTTTCTATTTTTTATAATTTTGCAGTTTTAATAATATTATATTCATGGAATCATATAATTGGTAAGCTTTTGGAATTTGTTTTTTATTTCTTTCAGCATAATTCTCTGAAGATTCATGCAGGTTGCAAGAATCAGGTTGCAGGTTGCTGCATCACTAGTTCCTTTCAAAACTGAGTAGTATTCATGATATGCATGTACCAATTTCTTGAAAGGACATTTGGGAAGTTTTCAGTTTTTGACTACATGTATTATGAATACACCTGCTATAAACATTCATGTACAAATGTTTAGGTGAATATAAGTCTTCATTTATTTGGGATAAATGCTCAGGAGTACAGTTGTTGTATCATATAGTAGTTGCATGTTTCATTTTGTAAGAACCTGCCAAACTGTTTTTCAGAATGATTATAACATTTTACATTCTTACCAGCAATATGTGAGTGATCCATATCTGCATATTCTAGCTGGCATTTGTTACTGTCATTGTTTTTTATTTTATCCATTTAGGTGAGTGTATTATTATATTTTGGTTTAATTTCCAATTTTCTAATGACTAATGATATTGAAGATCATTACCTGTGCTTATCTGTATGTCCACTGCTACACTTCCATGAAATGTCTCTTCACGTCTTTTGCTTACTTTCTGATTTTTTTTCTTACTTTTGAGTAGTAAGAATTTTTTAATATATACTGTTAGGTTATTAAGTATGGAATGTCTGATTTCCTTAAGTACTAAGCTTGACAGTTGATATCTCTGACATTACACTTTGAGACTTCTTGTTTTTATTTTATTTATTTTATTTTATTTCAGAGGTACATCCACATTCTTTCAGATGCATGTTTTGGCTTGCTATTATTATCTTTCAATATGTATTTTTCAATTATATTTATATTTTTAGAGCAATTTCTGTGAAACCATGGATAAGTAAAAGATTTGCATTATTTTTGAATATGAATTTCATTGTGGAATCAATGCAGCACAGACTGCTCTAAATACCAACCAAGTCTTTGGGAAAGATGTGGCTAATTGAACACACAGTATGTTGTTGGTTTCGGAAGTTCCATTCTGGTGATTTTAATCCTGAAAATGAGCCACGTGGGTGACCTGAGATCAAGGTAAATAATGATGAGCTGAAAGCTGTAGTGGAAGAGAATCCGTCTCAACCTACATGTGAATTAGCAGCAAGGTTTGATGTTACTATTCCAACAACATTGGACCATTTGAAAGAAATCGGCAAGGTGAAGAAGTGGGATAGATGGGTTCTGCATGAATTAAATAAACATGAGAAGAGAAATTGTCTGGAAGCTTCCCTTTCTTTGCTGTCACGACATAAAGAAGAACCGTATCTACACCGTATTGTTAGGTGTGATGAAAAATGGGTTCTTTTTGACAATTACAAGCATTTGCCACAATGGTTTGATAAAGACGAAGTCCCGAAACACAGTCCAAAACTGAATATTCATCAAAAAAAGCCGATGGTGTCTGTCTGGTGATCCAGCTCTGGTATTATCCTCTACAGCCTCGTGAAATCTGGTTGATTAGAGTGGATAACTACTGCAACCAATTGAAGGAAAGGATGAGGCTACTTGTGATTAAACAGCCAAGATTGGTCAATAGAGACAGGCCAATCCTCTTGCAATATGACACTCAACCACATGTTGCACAAACAACACTGCTCCGACTACAGAGGCTGGACTTGAAAACTCTCTATCATCCACGGTATTCACCACACCTTGCACCAACTGACTACTACTTCTTCCAGTTTTTGGAAGACTTCTTGCAAAGAAAAATATTCAATTCTCAACGAGGAATGGAAAAAGCCTTTTTCAATTTCATCGCCACTCACTCTCCAGGTTTCTTTGCTGCTGGCATCAGAAAGTGACTGTTAAGGTGGCAAAACTGTGTTGTTAGGGACATACTTTGATTAATTGCACTGCTTCTTGTTTTAAGTAAAATAAACTATACTTTTGATTCAAAATCGGACATTTCATTTTTAATGACCTAGTAGATACTACGTGTGTGTTTTCTATGTCTGTAGGTAGTCTTTACATCTTATTAAAGGGGCTTTGCAGAGCAAAATTTATAATTTTCATAAAGTTCAATTTATCTTTTTTTCTTTTTATACATCATAATTTTGGTACCATTTCAAAGACATCTGCCTTACTCTAGATCCTGAAAATTTTCTTCTTCTTTTTTCCTGATAGATATCATTTTATATTCTATATTTCAATCTGTGGTCAATTTTGAGTTAATTTTTATGTAAGTTGAGACAATTGAAGTTGTAGTTGTTATTATTATTATTATTGCTGTTGGATATTTAATTGCTCCAGTACCAGTTTTTGAAAAGACTCTTTCCTCCATTGAACTGATTTGGCATCTTTTTCAAAAATTGGTTTGGCATATTTTCATGGGTCCATTTCTGAGTTCATCCTTGCCTTGCTCCTGATCTTAGGAAGAAAGCATTCAGTCTTTCACCATTAAGTATAATCTTAGCTATAGTTTTTTTGTAGGTGCTCTTTATTAATTTGAAAACCTTTTCCTCTATGATAGTTTTCTGAGATATTTTTTTTTAACATGAATAGGTATTGAATTTTGTCTTTTTTTGTCTTACAATTTCTTGATTTTTTTTCATTCCTGAGGGTTATTCTCACTGCATATGGAACCTGGGTTGAAAGTTATTTCCTTTTGTCATTTAAAAAATGTCATGCCACTTCCATCTATGATTTGTGATGAGAAATCCTCTATAATTCAACTTTTTTTTTTTCCTACAGATAAGCTGTCATTTCTCTTTTGCTGCTTTCAAGACTATTTCTTTGTTTTGGATTTACAGAAATTTGAGTATGAAGTGTGTTAGTGTGGATTTCTCTAGGTTATTCTGTTTGGATTATGCTCTGATTCTTGAATCTATGGATGTATGTCTTCTGTCAAATGTGTGAACTTTTCAGCCACTATTTTTTTCATGTATTTTTTTGTCCCTGCTCTTTTTCTCCTCTCTTTCAAAGACTCAGATGACACAAAAATTAGATTTTTTTTTTTTATTATAGTCCCACAGGTCCAAAGGCACTATTATTATTATTGTGTGTGGGAGTGGTGTGTGGTAACATGTCATGAGACTCTGGATCTTATTTAGAATTTCTATTTGAGCTGCCTTCTTTTGACAGCACATTGGTAGCGGGTAGAGGGTACTGCTTTTTTAATTCTGGAAACGAGTGCAATTCCAGGTCCCCCACTCAGCTTCTGTTGACACCATAAGTGATGAACTCTTCATTATTTCTGAATTAAGCGTGAGTTCTGCTCTTCACAGAAATCTATTGATATTTCTCCGACTGGGAGAGACCTTATTTCTACTTCCTATGTGGTCTCCACTGACTCTATAGTGTGGGGCCTTATTACACATAGGGGTAAAATTTTAAAGGAAAAATTAAAATTTAATTTTTAAAATTAAAAATTTTAAATGAAAAAGCATAAAAAGAAAATTTATAAGAATGATACATGGGCTTTGCATGGTGGCTCATGCCTGTAATCGTAGCACTTTGGGAGGCAACATGGGAGGATCACTTGAGTCCAGGAGCTCGAGACCAGCCTGGGCAACATAGTGAGACCCCATCTTTAAAAAAATTAATTAAAAAAATTAGCCAGGAAGGATGTAGTGTTCCTGTAGTTCCAGCTGAGGTATAAGGATTGCTCAAGGCCAGGAGTTTGAGGCTGCAGTTTGCTATGATCACATCCACTGCACTCTAGCCCAGGTGACAGAGTGAGACTCTATTTCAAAAAAAAAAAAAAAAGAATGACACTTATAAAATTATTGCCTCAATGTGTAATAAGAAAATGCATTGAACTGCATAGAACATTTTAATTCCATAGAATAATATACATTATATATTTGACCATGTAAATGGATCATTATTTAATATTTAAATTTGTTTTGGTGTGGAATCATAGGGTGTAATCGAAAAAGTTGTCTATTGAAAGCACCAAAGTGCTTATGCATCAAGATCTCAGCATCTACCTTCCAACTTGTCAAAAAGGAGATCTAGCCAATGTGCAGACAATAGCACACCGCCTAGCTTTGATCAAAAGCAAAAATAATCTTGAGTTTGACTTCCTTCAACTTTTGATTTGTGCCCCAGTGACAAAATCTTTGGATTATATTTTTTAAATTTGCTTTCAGCATATAAGTTCTTTTTCCTAACTTTTCCCAGTCTAGAATAGTTACCCTTGATTTGAATATGATAAAAAGTGAGAAAATATGTAGGGATGTATAGATATAACTTATAATTGTATAAATTTAGGTAATCATATAATTTATTAACTAAATTGAGACACTTGACAATGACAGTGATACTATAAGTAATTATTCTGAAACATCAGGAAAAAGCTGGAGCTGTAGGTATAACAGGGGTACATGGACCTGCAACCATGAAGGCTTGAAGATAATTAATATCAGCATTCCCTACCTGAGGCACTAATTTTAATATTATCATTTAAAAAAAATGAATAATAGTGACTCACTAAGGATATTATTCAGGCTTTCATCATTTCTCACCCACTTTATGGTTACACGTTTTGAACTTGTGTGCCAATCTTGACCTCTAGCTCAATTTCCATACTCTAAAACCTCTTAAATATCTCATTAAATACATGGAATAAAATTCTAATTACTTACTGTGAAATGGAAGACCTTTCACGATTTTATTCCTGTCTGTCATTTTGCTCAACTTTTGCTGTTTCCGCAATGATTTTGCACTCTGTTCTCTGGCCAAAACGCTATCTGTTGCTTCAAGCTATGTTTGTGCCTAAGGTGCTCCCTCTGTTTAAAATACTCTTGCTGTCTTCAACACCTGTTTAAAATAAATATCTTTCTATTTAAACTACAGTTAATAAAACTGTATTGTTTAGGGGTTTTGATTGAATATGTATATTCTTCGCTGCTCTAGTCAAAAATAAAATAACTATGTGAGATGATAGATATGTTAGTTTGCTTTACTGTAGTAAACATTTTACTACTTGTATAGGGGGACTTCAAAAAGTTCATGGAAATATAAAATTTAAAGATAAAAATAAAAAATACGTAAACTTTATTTCTCAACATTAAAGTGAAGAAACTTTTCATAAGTGATGATATCAGCCATTTAGTCTATTCCTAAAACCTGAGGGTCCCGGGAATTTAAACATGTCAATATAGTCTTTTTTTTTTTTTTTTCACATTATTAACTGGAGAAAAATGGATGCCCTTTACAGACATCATAAGATTAGGGAAAAAAAGAAGTCTGAAGGAGCCAAATTAAGACTGTAAGGTGGATGCTTAATGATTTACCATCAAAACTTTCACAAAACTGCACTTTTTTGATGAGAGGAATGAGCCAGAGCATTGACATGTTGGAGAAAGACTCTCTAGTGAAGATTTACTGGGTATTTTTCTGATAAATCTTTGGCTAACTTTCTCAAAACACTGTCATAATAAGCAGATGATATGGTTTTTTTGGACCTCTAGAAAGTCAACAAGCAAAATGCTTTGGGCATCCCAAAAAACTGTGGCCATGGCCTTTGCCCAGTCCACTTTTGCTTTGACTAGACCACATCCACCTCTTGGTAGCCATTGCTTTGATTGTGTTTTGTCTTCAGGGTCACACTGGTAAAACCATATTTTATCTCCTGTTATAATTTTTTCAAAAAAATGCTTCAGGATCTTGATACCGCTTGTTTAAAATTTCCATTGAAAGCTCTGCTCTTGTCTGTAGCTGCCATTAGGGCAACAGTTTTGACCTCATCTAGTGTAATATTTATCCACCTTTAATTTTTCAGTCATAATTGTGTACTCTGAACCAGTTGAGATGTCTATGGTGTTGGCTATTGTTTCTGCTGTCAATTTTTGGTCTTCTTCAATTAGGGCATGAACAAGAAAGATATTTTCCTTCAAATTGCTATGGATAGTCTGCCTCTGTGGACTCCATCTTCAACATTGTCTCCTACCTTCTTAAAAAGAATTATTCATTTTTAAACTGCTGATTTATTTGGGGCATTGTCCCCATAAGCTTTTTCTAAATGATTTCACTCTTCTTCCACCCAAACTTCACCATAAATTTGATGTTTGTTCTTGCTTCAACTTTAGCAAAATTCATGTTGCTCTAATAGGGGTTCTTTTCAAACTGATGTCTTATCCTTTTTAATACATCAAACTAGATCCTGTTCAGACATGTTATAATGAGTTTGTATGAGTTTATTTTGGTGCAAAAAATTTTTGAAATTCATGCATTGTTTTTTAATACTCATTTTCCATGAACTTTCGGAGTCCTCATATCCCGTATCACTTTGTAAATCTCAAAATATGCCCAATAATATTTGTTTTAAAAAAAGAAATTTTTTTTTAAACTTTGACTTCTCTATATTTTTAACTTTTAAATTTTCCATGTGCTTAATTATGAATAAACACTGCATACAGTTGTTTGATAAAACTTATCACACTACCATAGTTTTTAAAAAATTATTTATTTTTTGTGCATTAGGCCCATGAAAATATAAACTTTTTGATACAAGACTTATCTTTTTTATTTTGTATCTCCATTGCTTCTTACAATGTATTTTTAATAAGTGATATTCCACATTTAATTGAAATAAATAATTCTGCCATAACACTTTTTTCTTCTTCTTTGCTTACTGCCAATTTACTTGTGGTTCCACTTCTCATCTATGACAAAACTTCCATTCTCAAAGAATTTATTTTGTTTCTTTGAATTGTCTGACATGTGGTTAAATTTTAAAGTTAGTACATTCAGTTTTTAACATTACATATTTTTGTTTTATATGAGCTTATAAAATTTTATTTATTTATTTTAATTTTTTTAATTTTTTAGAGATGATATCTCCCTCTGTTACCCAAGCTGGAGAGCAATAGCATGATAATAGCTCACTGCAGCCTCAAATTCCTGGGCTCTAGCAATCCTCCCACCTCAGCCTCCCTAGTCACTGGGACTACAAGCATAAGCCACATTGGCCCCTAAAAATTTAATTATTGATTTAAGTTTCATCTTAATTCTGAACTGGTTCTAAGAAATGTTTAAACTATTTTGTCCTTTTATCACCACAGCAGAATAACATCAATTTTTTAAATATAATTTTTTTCAGATCTAATTCTTCCTTAGGGAAAATGGTAAGTTAAAAATGTGTGGCTTTAATATTTAACAAATAAAATCAAAAGTTTTCCTAATATATGGATTAACTTATAGGTATAATTAACTAGTAATGAACTCTTTGGCATATCTCAATATGGTGTTATTTTACATTTAAATTTATATCTTAAATTTATAATTTTACATACATATGCATATATGAAATGGAAGAATTATATGTAAATCATAAACAAGTAAAAAAGACTTTATTAAATCAGGTAAAAGCAAATCCAAACACAAATTAAGCTACTCCCCTTGGAAAGCTAACAACTTTCCTATGCTTTTATTAAATTTTGACACATTTAAGTCGTGTAAAGAAGTGGACTCACATCTAAAATGAAGCTATGCATAAAGAAATACCCAAACAACAATTTTATCAAAGGCATAATGTCAAAGTACCTAAAAATTATACTACCCTTTTGCAAGCACTGTTCTAAATAATTTTAGAATAGAGATGACATTTAAAAATAAAGGAGAAAATGGGAAGACAAGATTGTAGGAGGAAAGATGTATTACCTTTGCTGATATTTAACACTATCATTTTTCTTAATTATTCTTGGCATTTCTCACATTTCACCCATTATTCCCTGAGCTTCCCTAGAGCACAGGGTTTTTTAAAAAAATAGGGCTAGTTACTTTTAAGAACAAATCGTGCATTTCTGTCCTTTAATAAATTCAAACTTTTATTCTTGATCCTACCTCTCATATATAAGCAGATAGCACCATCTGTCTTATAAGCAGGTGTGTTTATAGCAAAGATTTCTGTAAATACATTACTAAAGGTAGCATTAGTTTCATAGATTAAATGAGGCAGGGAAGCACTTGCATATCTAGCATTTAGAATATTTATATATTTCAACTTTTAAAGAACATCCGAAGCTATGCAAATTTTTAATTAACAATGAACAGAATAAATCTTTCACATTACCCTTTCAATACACTATATTCTATTACTGTTCTCTTAGGAAAACAGCCACATTTTTTACTTTGCTCTTTCTAGTTTTTGTCCTTTACCACATATGTCCATACCAATCATCTAAAGCATGTATATTGCTTTAAAATTTGTCATGATGTCCTAGATTACATGCTAGCCTATATAATAGGCAAAATTATGCACTTATTGTAAGCAAGAGTCTTACTTTATTCTCCGTTATGTAACTTGTGTTTCACACAGTATAGATATTTTATTTAAAATTAGCCTAATTTAATATTCATAATCATATGTCAAATAACACCAAATTTACTGAAAATAAGGTAAAGCCAAGTAATTGATACTTCTTATGTATTTGTGATTACAGAAAACCATTCTCTTTCAAAGCTTAGTAGGATTTTGGTAAAATAAACTGAGATTGTGGATTTAGACACTGTCTAGCTGAACTGGGTGAAAAAGAAATACAAATTTTTGTGTCAGTACATCTCCAATATTCATATGAATAAGAAAGCATAATAGAAAGTAAAAAGAAAAATAAAAAGGAAACCAATGTTAGGTGATAAACATTGGTTTCCTTTTTATTTTTCTTTTTACTTAACAACGTTTATACACAGATGCTGTTAATACTTCCATAAAGTATTCAGAAATTAAGATTCTAGCCTACAGCTAGAAGAATCATTTTGGGTAGTATGTACCTATGTGTCTACCTAGCACAAAGTAATTTTTTTTAAAAAAAACTAAAGATATGAAAAGGAAAAAAGTCCCTGAATTTTCTCCCAATGCTTTTTGGAAAAATAGAAAAATATGTATTTTTTCTCTAATGATTGCTTATCCTTAAATCATTTTATTTCATAAGTTAAATTGTTAGGGATAGAATATGTTTTAGTAGCATATGTTACATCAAGTCTTATAAGTTTGTGCAACAAAACTAGAGGATTCTGCGATTCCACTTTAGAGGTGTTAAGGGTATGCCTTACGAATATATCAAAACTCTAGAGATCTGCTGTTGTTTTTTCTAAAGCATATAGACTATGTGCAAAACAAAGCTGACGACTCCGTGTGAGTGTCATCGTATTACTATTATTTTGCATAAAGATATATTTTAAACTGTAATATATCACATGTATTTTTTTACATTTCTATCCATTATTTTATAGGTAATTCCATTGAAATCTGTAACTATGACACTTATTAATTTGAAAATATGTCATTGTAATGAAAAGTGTACAAAATTATAAATTAAATCATACTTCAACATTTGGATTATAACAATCATTCAAATTAAAATTGTAAAGAAAGCAAGCATCATCTATTACTGCCATCTCTATTTATGTATACATCAGTAAAACATATAACAAATATTGAAAAAGAATAATATGCTAAAATAATTTCATATTATACTGAAGTTTTAAGATTTATGTTTGCTAATTCTTTAAAATAATCTTTGATTTAAATAGTTGCCATTTATTACAAGATGTTAATAGTTGACAGCATTAATGAAATTTAATGACTATTATGCGACCATTTAAAGTCTTTCATTTGTGTGTTTATATTTAGAATATCTTCTTTGAAGATATGTGTTAAAAATAGAATCTGGATATTAGGTAGATTAATATTTACTGCAATAAATTTTAAATTATTTCCTGCAATTAAAAATTACATTTGAAAATGTTAGGAATTTTCTATATATTTTATAGAAATAAATACAATTCTTCAAAAACAAGACACACAATAATCAAATAAATTTTCTATTCATCATGATGTATATAAATTAAAAATGCAATAATTTTAAGAGATGGAAAGAGTGAGCACTTCATTTTGTGTTTAGAAAATTTATGTCACTGTCGAATTCTTTTTGATGGAAAAACATAGGCACTATTTCTTTTTCTTTCTCATTTTTCTGCTAAAGTGTTTTTTCACAGCTTTATTATGATTGAAAAATACAAATTGTATATATATAAGAGGTATAACATAACATTTTGAGACATATATATATGTATATATATATACACACACACTGCAAGTGATTACCACAATGAAGTTAACTGACATATCAATCACTTCACTAGTTACCATTTTGTGTGTGTAGGGGAAAGAACCCTTGAGATCTACTCTTAGCAAATTTCAAGTGTACAATATCTCCTCTTTTCCTCCACATGCCAGCTTCTAGGAACCATCATGATATCTGAGTTGTGCACTTGCATTGGTGCTGCAGGATCTTTCCAAGAGGGATTCTAACTCTTCAACCAAAAGATCTGGGTCCAAAAACAGTCTCAGTCCTTGGAACCAGAACAGAGATGCTGACTTTTTTCAGGGTCATATCCCTCAGCTTCCTGGTCATCCATTTTTTGCCTTCATGGAACCTTTAAATGTAAGTAGGACCCTTGTTAGATGCCCAGTTATTTTTCTCTGAGGTGCCGTTTTCCATTGCTATGGATGCCATTTCTTTTACTTGCTATGGGTTAGGCTACCCCGGTTGCCCTTTTGACCTTGCCACCTATCACAATAATAGCGTCCACTTGACTTGTCAACACTTCAGCACCATTGTTTCAGAGTCCTACCATCCTGATTGCTGTCCATAAGCCTAGCTTCCTAATGCCCTCTCATGTTGTCAAAAGTGACTTATAGGAAGGGCCATCAAACTTTGCATGATGCTGATGCCCCTCTCATTAGCATATTCCTAGTGTACTTGGTAAATGGTGTGTCATCTGAACCTTTCCCTGCAACAAAATCATCTGACAAGCTTTAGGCCTTTACATAAAGTAGCCATTCCAGTAAGTCCAATTTCAGGGGATTTTAATACTTTCCTGCACAGTGTGCAATAGCAATTCTAACTTTTCAATATCACTTAGAGTAGGACATTGCTTTTTTCATGTTTCTGTAAGTCACCCTAATAGTAAGTCTGCCTTGTGTGCCAGGGTCTTTTCCAAGCTGTTAAATAGTGTACTCCAGGTCAGTGCTCCAAAATCAATAAATCTCTTCATCAAAGAAGTTCAAAGTTTAATCCCTCACATACTGGTGTGTTTTCCCCTGTTTTTTGATCATATGTGCTAGCTAGGTCCTTCATATCCTTTGGTTTTTAGTCCTTTTTATCTTTTTCTGATAAGGTCCAACATATCTTCAACAGATGTAACTTAACCCTAGTAATAGTCCTAACGGGAAGTGGGACCAGATCCTGATTGGAGAAGGGGTTACACTATCTTGAGGCACAGAGAACTCTGCAAAATCTAAGAAATGTGTGCTAATGCATAATGTGGATGAGTGGCCTATTTCTGCAAGACCAGTAAGTTCAGAGCAATCTGAATATACAAGATACTCCAAGGAATCAAGTCAGATGTCCTTATCCCATGTGTCAGGGTTACATTATTTCCCAACCAGGGGCCTGACCATCTAGCTTGCCTGCTTTGTTTGGGAGTTTCACTTTTTTCAGAGTTTAAGAATTCTGACAATTAAATCCTCTCATTGGTCTTCAGCTGTTTTTGCATTCTGACTTCTGTACATGAGAGCCTCTTTGCATATTGCCCACAGGATTGGCTTTTGGAGGTTAAAACCAAGATTTTGACTCTCCTATTCTCTAAATATGCTATTAATAATAAATTAAAAATAACTGGTGATTATTGAGTGCTCACCATATGCTAGATTTTAAGTACTTCAAATGTATTAAAAGTCAGTTTTGACAAAAATGAGTTTATTCCATTGTATACTTCCTAGCAAAGTTTCAGAGAATATCTCTGATTATTCAGCTTGTACCTACTGCCTTCCCTGGACTATCCACCTATGTCAAGTTATATTTTATCATAATATAACTGCTCCTTACTGGTACCACATAACTGGATTTAGAGTATGAGGTGGGGAGGAAAAACAGTCCTCAAAGGAAGGAATATATAAGAGATAAATATAATTTTTGATGTCAAATTATTTATTAACAAAGGAAGATTTAAAGGGTAAATGTGATTGCAAACAGTTATCTTTATACATTTTAACTACTCACATTAAATATTTATTAATTTAGATACATTAATTAAGATTTTAACTCTTCAGAAATGATAAGGTTAAGCGATAATACATAGCTTAAAGAGAAATGATTATATAAATTCTGAAAATGTTTACATTTTTAACACAATAAACTACTATTTTAATGCAATTATTAATAACACATAAATGATACATATTCCTTAAAGTACATTATCTAAAATTTCCTAGTTAGTTACTTTTGTTTTCAGTAAACATCAAGAATTATACGTGTTCATTAGTGTCAGTCTACAGACACACATGCACGCATATACACACAGACTTTTTCACAATTCCAACTTTGTTCACCAATGCAGAATTCAGAATTAAGAATGTTTGAAAGATTTTCATAGAATCTTCAACATGTATTTGCTTATAAGCCACAGCATTGGAACATTTAAAGTGTCAAAGGATTCTGTATTAATTCAAAAAAGTTTGAATTTTTCCATGTCACTATTGATTAGAACAAATATATGTGCGGCTGTTAAAATTTTACCTTCATCCTTCATTATTTTCATATTTATACTGGATATATATATACTGAAACTTGACTAGAAAATTCAAATGATCATTGCATGTGACTTCCAAATTACAAATTAAATATACTACTTCCTTATTATTGGATCTACAGTAGTTTATGTAAGAGACATTTTGATATCCATATCATTTCAATAAAAATACAAATGAAAGCCTATGGCTATTATATGTAGCCAATATAAGTTAGGTTTTATGTTATTTCTTTGATCTATGAACCAGAAGCAATAGATATACTAAGTTGTAATATGTAATTCTGAACATTATTGATCAATTCACTAACCTTGATGTATGATAGAATTGTACATTTCTCTTTCTGTCGCTTTCTTGCTCTCTCTGTGTCTAAGTCCATATCCACATACAGTTATACACAGAGACACACATGAGCACACCCACAGTTACAAAGAATGTTTTTCAACAGTGACATTTTTTAACTGTACTATGCATATTATAACTTCCTCAATCTATATCAACTGCTGCCTTGAAAAAGATTGAAGTTTCATTCATTTATTGTTGATCATCTTAGAATACAAACAAGTGAAGCACAATGGTCACTTTTCGTAACTGTCTCTTCTCAGTTTCACGACAAATAATTCAATGAATTCATGCAGGAAATAAAGCAGCTCTTGTACTGACCCTTCAAAAATTTTGAACAATAATGCAAGTAGAGCTTACACATAAGCAAATAAAATTCAGTTTTGCTCCTGATTTGTAGATGAAGTTGAAAAATAAAATTTTGAAATCTAAGAGAGATTACAAAGATGTTCAAAATGTAGAGGGCATTTGACCGCATCACCTAGTACCTAAATTTCTAAGCACCCAGCATTGACCCCAAAAGTGGTGAGGTGAGTTAGATAGAAATACCCGATGTCAGTCAAAGGGAATAGCTTGATTGCTCAGCCATCCTTTACAATCTCCCGCTGAACCGTAGAGAGATGAAATGGTGTATATAGCAAAGTCATGAAGATTGATGGCACCCGCTGCTTCCAAATTTACCCTATCTGCATGCAAACCACTTGACGCATGACCTGATGGAAAACAAAGAGTGTTTGCCTAGGAAAAGTGCTTCAGCAAGCTTAATTTCCATAGCCATTTGTACAGCAAAAGCAAGATCTAATAGGTCCCAAAGAAATCAGCAAAGCCATGATAAGAATTCAAAGCCACAAACTAAATAGAAAGAGATTATTAGCTACATTGCAGTAGGCAAACAGTAAAGACTTAAGTGATCAATACTTGACAAGAGACATGCCACAAACTTCATGTATAGGTCAGGCTCACACACCGTTTTTTAAATAAATCGACTGACTTTTGGACAAGGCACATAAAATGTCACTTTTTATCTCTCAGTTGATATTTTCCTCCAAGAGGGGGGAAAAAAAAAAAAAACCTATCTATTCACCTCCCTAAGAGATTTGATCGAAAAGATAGTCACTCCTGATATAAGGTTTAAAGGGGAAAACTGCAATCAAGTGGAAATTTTTGTCAGTACCTTAATCTCTGATTTGTAGAAGGTTTTGCTTTGGGATATTTGGTATGTCTGAGGATTGCCACCAAAGAGCCCTTCTGTTCTTTAATGGCTGCTCTAAATCTTAACAAACGTGAGCATGAAAACTATTGTGCTGCACTTGTGAGGCATATATCAAAGTTATATTTTTTAAAGCTTGGGAAGGCGGTTGAATCATGCATGCTCTTTATGGAGCTCTGATCAGGCTGATAAAGGCAGTTCAGCTTCAATAAATGCTTTTTAAGTGAATGTTTTGGAAAGTGAATAGGAAATTCAAAGCTCAAACTGTTGCCAAACTGCTCCCACAGCACTTTGATCACTTTGTTTCTGACATTTTGTTGAAAATGTCTTGTTTTTATTAAAATGTTGGCATCTAGAGACCCAGAAAGTTAACTGTAGTCACCAAAAATATAATATACACTAAATCATGGAATGACATGACTTATTAAGTACTTTGTACACATTCCTTAAAAAGAAAACTATTTCCCTGTGGGGTCACACACAGCATTGCACTTG
>RJWJ010031241.1:0-19444 GCA_004363605.1 Indri indri
CCAGTGATTGATTTCTGGTTTCTGGTTTAGCATGTAAGGCATTTAGAAGTCACTACTCCAACCTAGCAAGTAAAAAGCTGAACATACTGAAAAAACAACTCTTGTTAGATCTATCAGAAAAGTCAGGTCACGGGACAAACCACTACCCTCAAAATTGGAGACAGACAGATACAGACAATTACAACTAATGGGAGCAGAGACTCACAAGCAGAAACCAGTACTGGGGTAGGAAAACCCGAATTGTAATTGACAAATTATTAGAGGCTCAGTGAAGACAAGTCTGACAACAGTTAGTTAACACTAACTATCTTATGGGCCATAAAACATACCATCGCAAGTTTAAAGGAATAGAAATCATACAATGTCTGTTCTCAGACCACAAAGGAATTAAACTAGAAATCAATAGCAGAAAGATATCTGAAAAATTTCAAAATACTTGGAGATTAAACAATGTACTTCTAAATAACACATGGGTCAAAGAAGAAATCTCAAGAGAAATAAAAACTATTTTCAGCTAAACGAAAATTAAAATACAACTTATCGAAAATTTTGGGGTGCAACAAAAGCAATGCTTAGAAGGAAATTTATAACATTGAATGCATATATTAGAATGGAGGAAAGACCTAAAATCAATAATCTAAGCTTCTACTTTTGGAAACCAGAAAAGAGCAAATTAAATGCAAAGTAAGCAGAAGAAAAGAAATAATGAAAACCAGAGCAGAAATCAATGAAATTGAAAGCAGGAAATCACTACAGAAAAATAAAACCAAAAGCTGATTCTTTGAAAAGATCAATAAAATCAATAAGCCTCTAGCTAGGCTAAGAAAAAAAGAAAGAGGACACAAATTACTAATGTTACAAATCAAAGGGGGGGGGGACATCACTATAGAGTCTATGAACATCAAAAGAATAATAAAGGAGTATTCAATGAACAACTAACTCTATGCCCACAAATTCAACAGCTTAGATGAAATGGGTGAGTGAATTCCTTGAAAGACACAGTCTGCCAAAATTTACCCAAAAAAGAAATAGACAATCTGAATAGGCATATATCTATTAAAGAAAATTAAATCAGTAATTATTAATAATAACTTTCCAAAACAGCACCAAGCTCAGATGAGTTCACTGGTAAATTCTATCAAAGATTTTTTTTTTTTTTTTTTTGAGACAGAGTCTCACTCTCTTGCCTGGGGCGAGTGCCATGGCATCAGCCTAGCTCACAGCAACCTCAAACTCCTGGGCTCGAGCAATCCTACTGTCTCAGCCTCCCGAGTAGCTGGGACTACAGGCATGCGCCACCATGCCCGGCTAATTTTTTTCTATATATATATTTTAGCTGTCCAATTAATTTCTTTCTATTTTTGGTAGAGACGGGGTCTCGCTCTTGCTCAGGCTGGTCTCGAACTCCTGAGCTCAGGACGATCCACCCGCCTCGGCCTCCCAGAGTGCTAGGATTACAGGCGTGAGCCACCGCGCCCGGCTCTATCAAAGATTTAAGGAAGAAATTATACCAATTCTCTACAATCTTTTCCATAAGATAGTAGCAGAGGGAATACTTCCTAACTCATTCTTTGAGGCCAGCATTATCCTAAAACCAAAACCAAAGACATTGCCATTACAAGAAAACATAAGACCAATATCTCTCATGAATATATATGCAAAAATCCTCAACAAAATATCAGCAAATTGAATCCAATAATGTATGACACGAATTATACATCACAGCCAAGTGGGATTTATCCCAGGTATGAAAGGCTGGTTCTACATTCAGAAATCAGTTCATGTAATCAATACATCACATCAACAGGATAATGAAGAAAAATCACATGATTGTACCAATAGATGCAGAAACAGCTTTTGATGAAAATGCCAACACTCATTCATGATAAAAAAAAAAAAACTCTCAGCAAACTGGGAATATAGGGGACATCCTCAAGTTGATAAAGAACATCTACAAAAAACCTACAACTAACATCACACTTAATGGTAAGAAACTCAAAGCTTTCCCACTAAGATCAAGAACAAGGGAAGGATGTCCCCTCTCACCACTGCTTTTCAACATCTTACTGGAAGGTCTAGGTAATGCAATGAAAAATAAAAGGTAAACAGATTTGGAAGGAAGAAATAAAACTGCCTGTGTTCACAGATGACATGATCATCTATGTAGAAAATCTGAATGAATCAACAAATAAATTCTTGGAACTAATAAGCGATAATAGCAAGGTTGTAGGATATAAGGTTAATATACAAAAGCCAATTGCCTTCCTACATACCAGCAATGAACAAGTGGAATATGAAATTAAAAACACATTATAATTGTGCTTGCTTTGCCAGCACATTTACTAAAATTGACACAATACAGAGAAGATTAGCATGTCCCCAGTGCAAGGATGACATGCAGATTTATGAAGCCTTCCATATTTTTGGAGTATGTTTATCTTAAACTCATCAAATTGTGTATTTTAAATATGTCCTTTTATGTCAATAATCAATAAAGTGCTTTTAAAGAACACATTATCATTTATATTAGCACCCCCCCAAATTAAATACTTACATATAAATCTAACATCATGTATATAAGATCTCTATGATGAAAAACTATAAAACTATGATGAAAGGACTCAAAGTACTCAATAAATGCGGAGATAGTCCATGTTTGTGAACAGGAAGACTCAATATTGTCAAGATGTGAGTTCTTCCCAACTTGATCTATAGATTGAATGCAATTCCAATCTAAATCACAGCAAGTTATTTTGTGGGTATCAATAAACTGATTCCCAAGTTTATATGCAGGCAAAAGACACAAAATAACCAACTCAATATTGAAGGGGAAGAAAAGAGTTGGAGGACTGACACCACTCACTACTATAAAGCTGTAGTAATTAAGGCAGTGTGTTATTGGTGAATGAAAAGACAAATACAACAATAGAACAGAATAAAGAGCACAGAAACAGCCTCACACAAATATAGTCAACTGATCTTTGATGAAAGAGCAAAGGCAATAAAATGGAGCAAACATAGTCTTTTCAACAAATGGTGCTGGAACAACTGAACATCTACATGCCAAAAAAATGAATCTAGACACAGACCTTACAACCTTCACAAAAATAAACTCAAAATAAATCACAGACCTAAATGTAAAATGCAAAACTATACACTCCCGAAAGATAATACAAGAAAAAAATCTAGATGATCTCGTATATGATAATGAATTTTTAAACTTTGATTATAAGGTTATTTATAATTTGGATACCTTAGCTTCATCTAGAGCTTGACAATTTTTCTTAAATTATTAATAATAAACTTTAATTTTTAGAGCAGTTTTAGGCTGACAATAAGATAGAATGGAAAGTACAGAGAGTTCCAATATACTCCCCGTCCCATACATACACAAATTCCCCATTATCAACGTCCTGCACCAGAGTGGTATGTTTGTTACAACCAATAAAAGTACATTGCAATAACTTTTTAGATCCAACACCAAAGGCACAATGCATAAAAGAAATAATTAATAAGCTGGACTCATCAATGTTAAGAATTCTGCTCTGTGAAAGACACTATAAGAGAATAAAAAGATAATCCGCAGATTGGGAGAAAATATTTGCAAAAGACATATATGATAAAGTACTGTTATCCAAAATATACAAAGAGGGGGATTGGGCGAAGATGGCAGACTAGAAGCAGCCTGTACATGCTGCTCTCAAGGAGAGGGACGAAAGTTGCAAGTAGATGCCCACCTATGGATGGACCTTCTTAGAGAGAGCATTGGAAATTATCAGAAAAGCAATGGGAGACAGAGTGAAGGAGAGGTAAATGGGGCAACCCACTTGGAAAGACTGGAAGGTATCTGGAAGAGGCATCCACATGTGGGGAAAGATAGGAAGAGAGAACCCTGGGGCTCCAGGCTCCCCCAGCAGACACTGCGACCTGAGCTGTGAAGGGGTCCCCACCACTATTGCAGACCTCAGGACTGATCAGGGAGCTGCTGGAAGACTGTGCAGTGACATTGTACCAGAGAGCAGACACAGTAGGGACATGGTGGCTTCCATTCCCTGGCTGCTGCAACTGATGACCTTCTGAGCTTTCAGGTCCAGAGCACCTGGACTAGGGCTTGGCTTTGCTGCAACTACCTCCACACTGCTCCTGCCAGGCTGGGGGGCGGGGTGCAGAGAGAGCAGACGCTCTTGTGTACCCCATGACTGGGAGCCAAGCACCCCTCCATCCTGCAGGGGATTTGGACAGAACAAGTGCCACTGACATCACTTGAGAAACTCTGTGGCAATTGCCTCAGTGGGACCTGCACAGGAAAAGAGCCCTAGCCACCTGGCAGCCCAGCCCTACCCCCGAAGCTCCCGCACTGCCACCCAGTCCCAAGGCCCTGCCCCTGCAAATCCCACAGCCATGCCCCTGAGGTGCCCATCCAACTGCCTTGCCCCATGGACCTGCCCCTGAGGCTCTTGCACTGCTGCCGGCCCCCAGGTTACACACCCAGGCTGCCCCACTGCCACCTGACACCATGGCCACAGCCCCGAGGCCCCAGCGGCTGCCCACCCCAGCTGCCACTGCCACTGCCGCAGGGAGCAATATCCTCCAACACCAGCTTCCATGGGGAGGGACTCACCCAGCCCCCACCCAAGTGTCTAACAGTAGCCTGAGGAACAACCCACAACTCCACACAAAGATCATCCAGCATGAGCTTGAACTGTGAAAATCACAGAGGAACAGGCCAACACTGAACAGCTGCAGTACAGGTTCTCAGTGCATCCGTCCCTCTCCTGCTGGATCAATCTTCCGGAAAAGGACACAGAAGTGCCATCTAGGGACTTCTCCTTCTTCTAAGTAAGAAAGTTCCCAGCATAGGAGAACAGATGTGCCACAAACCTATCTACCCTGAACTGAGACAAGAGATTTCAGATGAGAAGACATCAACAAAAAAATTCTGGCAACATGACAAAACAAGCTAGTTTGACACCCCCAAAGGATCACAACAGATCCACAGCAATGGACTGCAACCAAAAGGAAATTGTTGAAATGTCAGAAATGGAATTCAGAATGTGGATGGCAAGTAAGATAAATGGCATTGAAGAGAAAGTTGCAAATCAACATAAAGAAGCCCCCCCACACACAAAAATTTCAGGACATGAATGAAAAAAAAAAAAGAAAAAGTCACTAACGAGACAGACGACATAAGAAAGGCTATAACAGAACTTAAAGAAATGAAAGAGCCATTTAAGGAATTTCAAAATACAGCAGAAAGCTTCAACAACATGCTAGATCAAGCAGAAGACAGAATCTCAGAGCTCGAAAGCAAGGCTTTTGAACTAACCAAGTTAGTCAAAGGTGCAGAAAAAATAATAAAGAAGAATGAACAATCACTCAGAGAAATATGGGACTATATTAAGTGAGCCAATATACAAATTATAGTCATCCCTGATGGAGAAAAAGAAAAAGCAAAAAGCATGGGAAACCTATTCAATGGAATTATTGAGGAAAACTTCTCTGCTATCTCCAGATATTCAGATATCCAGATAAAAGACGGTCATAGAATACCAGGAAGATTCATAGCAAATAGGACATCTCCCAGACACATTGTCATCAACCTGGCCAAAGTCAAAATGAAGGAAAAAAATTCTACAAGCTCCAAGATGAAAGCAACAACTTACCTACAAAGGAAAATCCATCAGGCTAATAGTAGACTTCTCAGCAAAGACCTTACAAGCCATAAGGGATTGGGGCCCCATTTTCAGTCTTCTTAAACAACAATGGCTGGCCAAGAATTCTGTATCCTGCAAAACTAAATTTCACAAGTGATGGAGAAATAAAGACTTTTCCAGACAAGCAAACACTAAGGGAATTTGTCACTACTAGACCTGCCCTACAGGAAATACCCAAAAGTGCACAATACAGGGAATAGCACAATAGATACCCACCAGTGTAAAAACACCTAAAAGTTATAGCTTACACCTCTAATAAAATAATAACACAATAGGGAAAACAAAACAAGGTATCATCCAATGTGATGAACAAAACAGTACTCCACATGTCAACACTAACACTGAACATGAACGGTCTTAATGCCCCACTTAAAACACACAGACTGACAGACTGAATGGAAAATCATAGCCTAAGTATATGCTGTCTCTAAGAAATCCATCTAACTCATAAGGACTCTCACAGATTCAAGGTAAAGGGATGGAAAAAATATTCCATGCAAATGGAAACTAAAAGGAAGCAGGTGTAGCCACTCTCATGTCAGATAAAATAGACTTTAAATCAACAATGGTAAGAAAAAGACAAATATGGTCATTATATAATGGTAAAGGGAGAAATTCAACAAGAAGACATAACAATCCTAAATATATGTACACCTATCACAGGAGCTCACAGATTCATAAAATAAATTCTACTAGATCTAAGCAAAGAAATAAACAGCATCATGATTTCTGGGGACTTCAACACCCCACTGACAGAATTGGACAGATCATTGAAGCAGAAAATCAATAAAGAAACACTGGACTTAAATAGGACTCTGGAACAAATGGAACTAACAGACATTTACAGAACATTCTATCCCAAACTACTGCATATAGATTCTTCTCATCAGCACATGAAACACTTTCCAAGATTGGTCATATCTTAGGCCACAATAAGTCTCTTAGACCACAAATAAATCTCAAAAAATTTGAATTCATACTATGTATCTTCTCACACCATAGTGGAATAAAACTAGAAATCAATTCCAAGAGAAACTCTCAAATCTACACAAAGTCATGGAAATTAAACAACCTGCTACTGAACAATCCTTGGATTAATGATTAAAAATGATCAAAATCTAAATATTCCTCAAGCTGAATGACAAAGGGGACACAAGCTTTCAAAATTTATGGGATACATGAAAAGCAGTGCTAAGGGGAAAGTTCATAGACTTAAATGTTTATATCAAAAAGACAGAAAAATCACAAATTACCAACCTGATGTCACATCTCAAAGAACTACAAAAAGAACAAACCAAACCCAAAGCCAGCAGAAAAAAAAGAAATAAAGCTCAGAGAACTAAACAAAATGGAAACCAACCAACCAAACGAAAAAACCACAAAGTATCAATCAAACAAAAAGTTGGTTCTTTGAAAAGATAAAATCATAGACCACTAGCCAGATTAACTAGAAATAGAAAAGAAAGGATTTAAATAAGCTGAATCAGAAACGAAAATGGAGACATTACAACTGATACCACAGAAATACAAAATGTCATTTGTGAATACTATGAAAACCTCTATACACACAAACTAGAAAATCTAGAGGAAATGGATAAATTCCTGGAAACACAACCTCCCAAGCCTGAATCAGGAAGAAACAGAAATCCTGAACAGACCAATAATGAGTAGCAAGATTGAAACAGTAATAAAAAACATCCCAACAAAAGAAAGCCCTGGACCAGAAGGAATCACAGCTGAATTCTACCTATCCTACAGAAATTATTCCATAATATCAAGAAAGAGGGAATCCACCCTAACTCATTCTATGAAGCCAGTATCACCTTGATACCAAAGCCAGGAAAGGACATAACAAAAAGAGAAAACTACAGACCAATATCCCTTAAGAATACAGATGCAAAAACCCTCAACAAAATACTAGCAAACTGAATTCAACAGCACATCAAAAAGGTAATTCCCATGATCAAGTGGGTTTCATCCCAGGGATACAGGATGGTTCAACACAAGAAAATTAATAAACGTGATTTACCCCATAAACAGAAGCAAAAACAAAGACCACATGATCATTCAACAGATGCAGAAAAAGCATGTGATAAAATCCGGCACCCTTTCATGATAAAAAACCTAGCAATATACTTAACCAAAGAGGTAAAAGATCTCTACAAGGAAAGCTACAAAACACTGATGAAAGAAATCGTAGATGACACAAACAACTGGAAAATTATCCCATGCTCATGGATTGGTAGAATCAGCATTGCTAAAATGTCCATACTGACCAAAGTGATTTATAGATGCAATACAATCCCCATCAAAATACCAATGTCACATTTCACAAATCTAGTAAAAATAATCCTAAATTCATTTGGAACCAAAACAGAGCCTGAAGCAATCTTAAGCAAAAAGAACAAATCTGGAGGCATCACATTACCTAACTTCAAATTATACTACAAGGCTACAGTATTCAAAACAGCATGGTACTGGTATAATAGTAGAGACATAGACCAATGAAACAGAATAGAGAACCCAGAAATAAAACCATATACCTAGGACCAACTGATGTTTGACAAAGCAGACAACATACACTGGGGAAAGGAAGCCCTAGTCAATAAATGGTGCTGGGAAAACTGGATAGCCACATGTAGAAGAATGAAACAGGATCCCTATCTCTCACCATACACAAAAATTAATTCGAGATGGATGAAAGACATGAAACCATAAAAATCCTAGAAGAAGACATAGGAAAAATGCTTCTAGACATCAGCCTAGGCACAGAATTTATGACTAAGACTTCGAAGGCAAATACAGCAACAACAAATATAAATAAATGGGACTTAATTAAATTAAAATGCTTCTGTACAGCAAAGGAAATAATCAACAGAGCAAATAAACAACTTACAGAATGGGAGAAAATATTTGCAAACTATACATCTAACAAAGGGCTAATATCCAGAATCTACAAAGAACTCAAATCAGCAAAAAACAAACAAACAACAAAAACACACTAAACAACCCTACCCAAAAGTGGGCAAAAGACATGAACAGAAGTTTTTCAAAAGAAGATAGAGAAAGGCCAACAAACATATGAAAAAATGTTCAACATCACTAATCATCAGGGAAATGCAAATTAAAACCACAATGAGATACCACCTTACCCCTCTCAGAATGGCCACTATTAAAAAGTTGAAAAACAATAGATGTTGGCATGAATCCAGAGAGAAACAGATGCTTATACACTGTTGGTGGGACTGCAAATTAGTACAACCTTTATGGAAAATGGTATAGAGATTTCTCGAAGAAATAAATGTAGACTTACTATTTGATCCAACAATCCCACTACTGGGTATCTACCCAAAGGAAAAAAAGTCATTTTATCAAAAAGACACCTGTACTCAAATGTTTATTGCAGCACAATTCACAACTGCAAAGATGTGGAATCTACCTAAGTGCCCATCAATTCATGAGTGGATAAAGAAAATGTGGTGTGTATGTATGTGTGTGTGTGTGTGTGTGTGTATTATATATATATATATAATACACACACACACACATACACACACACACCATGGAGTACTATGGTATATATACCATAGTATATGAATGAAATAATGTCTTTTGCAGCAACTTGGATGGAGCTGCAGACCACTATCCTAAGTGAAGAATCTCAGGAATTGAAAAACAAACACCACATGTTCTTATTAATAACTGGGAGCTAAAGGGTGGGTACACACAGGCACAAAGAGACATAAAGGACATTGGAAACCAAGAAGCAGGGAGGGATAAAAATTTACCCATCAAGTACAATGAATGCTATTCTGTTGATGGGCACACTAAAAGCCCTGACGTAAGCATTATACAAGCTATCCATGTAACAAAAACATTTGTACCCCCTTAATATTTTGAAATAAAAAAATAAAAAGTCCTTCAGATTATAACCATTGTTATGTGTGTGCAGTTTTATTTAACAGTGCTGTGTACATAGTAGACAAACTCTTATATAAAACATTTAGTTTTGCTAGATATTTAGAAGTGCTTGATGTATTGAAAAGTAAAAGTAGTAGAACGCTTCTTGGAAGTAATTTTTCAAAACTAATCAAAATTGTCTGTGAAATGAAATTGTTAAACCACAAAAAATAAATAAAATATACAAAGACGTCTCAAAATTCAACAATAAGAAAACAAAGAACATGATTTAAAAATGAGCAAAAGACCTGAACAGAATACTTCACCAAAGAAGATGCACAGATGTAAAAATAAGCATATGAAGAGATATTCAACATCATATGTCATTAGGGAATTGTAAATTAAAACAACAATGAAATACCACTACGCATCCCTTAGAATGGCCAAAATACAGAACACTGACAATACCAAATGCTGTCAAGGCTGTGGAACAATATGAACTCTCATTCATTGCTGGTAGGAATGCAAAACAGTACAAACACTTTGATAAACAGTTTGGCAGTTTCTTACAAAACTAAACGTACTGTTAGCATATGATCCAGCAATTGTGCTCCTTGATATTTACCCAAATGAAATGAAAACTTATGTCCACACAAAAACCTGCACACAGTGGCTTATAGCAGCTTTATTCATAATTGACAAACCTTGGAAGCAACCGATATGTTCATTAGTAGGTGAATAGAGAAATAAAACTGTGGTCCATTCAGACAATGGGACATTATTAAGTGCTAAAAGGAAATGAGCTATCAAGCCATGAAAAGACATGAAAGAACCTTAAATGCACATTACTAAGTGAAAGAAGCCAATCTGAAAAGGCTACATACTATATAATTTCACTATATGCCATTCTGGGAGAAGTCCTAGAGACTGGTCTCAAAAAATAAAAAGATCAGGGGTTGCTTGGGGTTAGTGGGAAAAGAGGGATGATTGGCAAAGCACAAAGGATTTTTAGGGCTGAGAAACTATTCTGTATATTTCTTTTTTATTTATTTATTTATTTTTGAGACAGAGTCTTGCTCTGTTGCCTGGGCTAGAGTGCTGTGGCATCAGCCTTGCTCACAGCAACCTCAAACTCCTGGGCTCAAGGGATCCTCCTGCCTCAGCCTCCCAAGTAGCTGAGACTACAGGTGTGTGCCACCATGCCTGGCTAATTTTTTCTATACGTTTTTAGTTGTCCAGCTAATTTCTTTCTATTTTTAGTAGAGATGGGGTCTCGCTCTTGCTCAGGCTGGTCTCGAACTCCTGACCTTGAGCGATCCTCCCGCCTTGGCCTCCCAGAGTGCTAGGATTACAGGCGTGAGCCACCATGCCCGGCCATATTCTGTATGATATTTCAGTGGTGAATACATGTCATTCATTATACATTTATCAAAACCCGTAGAATGTACAAAACCATGAATGAACCTTAATATAAACTACGGACTTTCAGTGATAATGATGTGCCAGTGTAGGTTCAGTGATTATAACAAATGTATTGCTGTGGTGTGGGATGTCCGCAGTGAGGGAGGTTGTGCATGGTGGGGTGGGGGCAGGGGGTATATGGGAATTCTCTGTACATTTTGCTCAATTTTTTCTGTGAACCTAAAACTACTCTATAAAAGAAAGTCTACTTTAAAAAGTTTTAAAAGTCTACTTAAATTTTTAAGTCCCTAGAAATGGTCTTAAGGGCACATAGCAAACGAAGAAACACTTATTCAAGAAAATCTACTAAATCTCAGTATGAAAAGTCAGACTCTGGGGTATTGGAAACAAGATTTACTCATTCCCTTCTCCCTCCCAGTGTAAGGAAACAGAAACTCCACTCCATACTGGTACAACCAAGAACGCAGGGATCCCTCTCCTTTAGCTCCCCGTTAGGGATCTATTTTCCTGGAAGGAGCAGGATATCACTTCTCATCCTCAGGATAATTTCAAGGTGAGTGAGGCTGAGACGTGGGGGCTCCCTTCTCCCACGAAGGCCTCATTTGTGGGTTGGAGGCTCTAACTAGGGTGTAGCACCACTGAAAATACTAGGGCTGTGATTTTCCTTGACCTGACTCGTGGAGCAGAGGCACCGCACCAGGAGAGGCAGCGCAAAGAGATCTGGAAATGCTGTTTTTCCCTCCGTTGAGTGTTCAGCTCCGAAAGTGGGGGGTGTTACTCAGAAGCATGCCATTGTCCTTGACCCCAGCACCAGAGCTATGGCTCAGAGATTTTTGCCCTGGGGAAAAACTATACCACAGAACAGAGAACTCGAAATGTCTCCCCAAAGGAAATGACTTCATTTGTAACAGTGTGGAGAAGTTCAAGCCTAAATACAGTCTCAAAAACAGTGGAGGCTATGGTAAAAGGCAATTGGTAGAATAATAGATTTCCTGGAGATATAGGCTAAACTGTAGCCTGGCTAGTTTACTGGAGAGAAACAGGGAACAAGACAGCTGAGAAGAGCCATCCTAAGATCGGAACATATCTCAAACACTGATCTAGGGAACTATGCTTCAAAGGAGCCAGAATTTGATTGGATCAGTTTGTGGAACAATTTTTGCCCTAGAGGATTTTCGAAAACAATAATAAAAATTTTTAAAAGAAGCAGCTGAGGGTGGTGGCACACACCTATAGTCCCAGCTACTCAGGAGGCTGAGATGGGAGGATCACTAGAGCTCCAGATTTCAAGACAAGCCTGAACAACATAGCAAGATCCTGTCTCTTTAAAAAATTTTAAAAAGAAAACAATAGAGCAATCAGCCAGCAATTAGTGGATGTGGTCAGGGAAAGAGAATCAAAGAGAGCCTTGCCCGAACCCAGGATGTCTGTGGACATTCCAGGGCTGTGTCCCCTGAGGAACAACATCACAGGCTTCACACTTCAGGGTTATGGGGTAATAAACTTCACTTAAATTATGCAGTTAGTGACTAAACAAGTAAACAAGCAAATAACATAAACAAGCCCTGGGCTGACAGTGGGGAGACCAGTACTCAGAGTCGCTACAATATATTATCTAAAATATCCAGTTTCCAACAAAAATATGAGATGTGAAGCAACAGAAAATAATAACCCATACACTGGAAAAAAAACAGGCAACAGAAACTATCTGTGACAATGACCAGATATTATACTTAATAGGCAAATACTTTGAAGTAGCTATTATAAACATGTTCAAAGAACTAAACAAAATTATGAATAAAGAAGCAAAAAAAGATAGGATGACAATGTCAAATCAAATAAAGATCAATAAAGAGATAAAAATTATTAAAAAGAAACAAATGAAAATTACGAAGTTGAAAAGTATAATCACTGAAATGAAAAAAAGAAAACCTAGTGTATTAGTTTCCCAGGGCTGCTATAACAAAGTACCAAAAACTGGGTGGCCTAAAGCAACAGAAATTTACTGTCTCACAGTTCTGTAGGCTAGAAAAACAATAAGTAAAATGGCAAGTGTAAACCCAACTATATCAATAATAATATTAAATGTAAATGGATTAAACAATCCAATCAAGAGGTAGAGACTGCCACACAGAATTTAAAAAACAGTATAACAGTATAACTATGTGCTGTCTACAAGAGACACTCTTTAAATTCAAAGATACAAAGATATTGAAAGCAAAAGGATGGAAAAAGACATACATGCAAAGAGAAACCTCAATAAAGCTGGAGTGGTTACATTACTATCAGACAAAATATACTTTAAAACAAAAAAAAGTTACTAGAGATATGGAGAGACATTTTATAATACTAAAAGGATCAATATAATCAGGGAAGATATAACAACTATAAACATATATGCAACTAAAAACAAAGGAAAATACACAGAACAAAAACTGACAGAAATAAAAGAAGAATGGGCAATTTAACAATAACAGAGACTTTAGTACTCCACTTTCAATAATGGACAGAACTAAGCAGATCAACTTTACACCTCAAGAAACCAGGATAAGAAGAAGAAAGAAACTAAACCCAAAACTAGCAGAAGGAAGAAAGAGCAGAGGTAAATGAAGTAAAGAAACAATACAGAGAATCAATGATACCAACAGTTGGTTATTTGACAAGATTAACAAAATTGACAAACCTTTAGCTAGACTGACCATGAAAAAAGAGAGAGGACTAAGTTACTAAAATCAGAAATGAAAGTTAGACATTACTACCAACCTTACAGAAACAAAAAAGATAAAAGAATACTATGAACAACTGTACGCTAACAAATTAGATAACCTAGATGAAATGGACAAATTCCTCGAAATGCACTACCAAAACTGACTCAAGAAATAGAAAATCTGAATAGACCCATAACAAGTAAAGACATTGATCAAAACAGTAATCGAAAAATCTCCCTATAAAGAAAAGTCCAGGATCACATGGCCACACTACTGAATTCTACCAGATACCTGAGGAAGAATTAATACCAATTCTTCTCAAATTCTTCAACACTTCCTAACTTATTCTATGAGGCCAGCATTACCCTGATATCAAAGTCAAAGACATCATAAGAAAAAAAAAAACTACAGCTCAATATACCACACTAATATAGTCAAGAAAAAAGACCACATTATCATTTGAAATGATGCAGAAAAGAAAAACATTTGACAAAATTCACAACTTCCCTGATAAAAACACTCAACAATTGAAGAATAGAAGGGAATTTCCAAAACATGATGAGGGGCATATATGAAAAACCCAAAGCTAAGATACCCAATGGTAAAAAACTGAAAACCTTCCTCCTTAGATCAGGGACAGAACAAGGATGCACTTTCTTGCCACTTCTATTCAACATCATACTGCAAGTTCTAGCCAGAGCACTCAGGCAAAAATAAATAAAACGAAATGAAATAGAAAAGAAGGGAGGAAGGAAAAACTCATCCAAATAGTTAAGGAAGAAATAATAAAGGTATCTCTATTCACAGATGACATGCTCTTATACATACAAAATCCTTAAAAACCTACAAAAAAATTAGAGCTAATAAATGAATTCACCAAAGTTGCAGGGTACAACATCAACATACCAAAATCAATTATATTTCTATACATGAGCAATGAACAATCTAAAAATGAAATAGAGAAAACAATTCTACTTATAAGATCATCAAAAAGAATAAATATTTATGAATAAATTTAACCAAGGAGATGTAAGATTTATACAAAAATCACAGAACGCTGCTGAAAGAAATTAAAGAAGTCTAAAAAAATGGAAATACAGTCTAAGTTCATGGATTGGAAGACTTAACATTGTTAAGTTGTCAATACTACCCAGAGCAATCTTCAAATTCAATGTAATTCCTATTCAAATCCCAATGGCCTTTTTTGCATAAATGGAAGACCTAATCCTAAAATTCACATCATCTTCCGATGGACCCCAAGTAGACAAATCGCTCTTGGAAAAGAATAGCCAAGTTGGAGGACACACACTTCTGAATTTCTAGTTATACTATTAATACAAAGCTACAGTAATCAAAACCATATGGTACTGGCATAAAGACAGACATGTAGACAAATGGAATAAAGCTGACAGTCCAGAAATAAACTCATACATCTATAGACAATTGATTTTCAACAAGAGTGCAAATGTCATTCAATGGGAAAAGAACAGTCTCTTCAACAAACAGTTCTTGAACAACTGCATACCCACATGCAAAAGGATAAAGTTAGAGTCCTGTCTTACACTAATATAAGAAAAATGGATGAAAGACCAAAATATAAGAGCTAAATCTATAAAATTCTTAGAAGAAAACATAGGGGTCAATCATCATGACCTTGGATTTGGCAATGGTTTCTTAGATATGACATCAAAAGCATAAGCAACAAAAGAAATAAGTAGTAGATATAAATTCAACTTCATAAAAATTTAAAACTTTTGTGCATTAACAGATACCATTAAGAAAGTGAAAGGAAAATGCACAGAATGGGAGAAAATATTTGTAAATCAGATATCTGATAAGAGTCTAGTATCCAGAATATATAAAAAATAATTACAACTCAACCATAAAAAGACAAATCACCCAATTATAAATGGGCAGATGATTTGAATAGATATTTCTCCACAGAAAATATACAAATGGCCAACTAACACATCAAAAGATGTTTAACATCATAAGTCATTAAGGAAATGCAAATTAAAAGTACAATAACATACCACTTCAGCCCACTGGGATGGTGATAATCAAACGACACTCGATAACAAGTGTTGATAAGGATGTGGAGATGGTACAGCCATTTTGGAAAACAGTCTGGCAGTTCCTCAAAAGGTTAAACGTAGAGTTACTACACGACCCAGAAATCCCACTCCTAGGCTCCAAAAGAATTGGTAACTTGTCAATTTAAAGGTCTATCAACTGATGAATGAATAAACCTACAAAATGTGGTGTATCCAAAGAATTGAGTATCTTTTTGCAAAAAAAAAAAAAAAAAGGAATGATATATTGATACATCTTACAACATGGATAACTCTCAAAAAACCTTATGCTAAGTTAAAGAAGCTATTTATAAAAGAAGACATATTGTATAATATCATTCACATGAAATGTGCAGAATAGGAAAATCCATAGAGACAGAAAGTAGATTAGTTGTTGCCTAGTACTGGGGAGTGGGGGAGTAAGGGAGGCTGCAAGATTGAGGGTCACAGCTAAAAGGTACAATGTTTATTTTTGGGGTGATGAAAATGTTCTAAAATTGATTGTAGTGATGATTGTGCAACTCTTTAAATATAGCAAAAACCATGGAATTGCACACTTAAAATGGATAACTTTATGGTATATAAATTACATCTCAATAAAGCTGTTAAAATATTTTAATTAAAACCAGACTACATTCTTGGTATAAATCCATTTCAGAAATATACTAGCCTTGACTCTTACTCTTGTACAGGTAACAAATATTTATGGATTAAATCTGTTCAGGGTAAGTGGCCCCTCTCTGGGGGCTGCCCTTGGCTGACATCGACCTTGAAGAGGTGAACAGAGCTGTCCTGTGGGCACAGCTGACAGGCTGTGGCTGCATGGCTGTAGCATAGTGGGCAGGTGAGAGCCCAGGTGAGCAAGGGTTCCATCTCCACCCTCTTCTCAATCCTCTGGAGACTTCTAGACCCCTCGATACTAGAACTGAAGCCCTGAGTTTTCTTTTCCATCCTTGACGAACTTATTCTCCATGGTGGCACGTTCTAGTCCGGTGGTTGTCTAACTCTTGCATTTCCCCTTTTTTTCTCCTTTGTCCATTCCCGAGATTAGTTTGTAACTAATTTGTAACTGCCAGCCTTCAGACTCTCTACAGCTGGGGTCACTTGCAGTTAGGAGACCTGGGCTCCAATTTACTTCCTAGCTACGTCCTTAGCAGGTCACATAACTTCTCTGAGCCTCAGTTTCCTCATCTATAAAGCGAAAATACCAATTCCTATTTATAAGATTGCTTTGAAGAGATAATATATTTGAAAGTGTCTGCTGAATTGAATCCAACATCTTGTCCCATGTCATGCAAAGCCATTCAGTGTACCAGATAACACCAACTAACTGCCTTTGGGCAGAAATCAGCAAACAAAGAAAGAGGCAGAGAGCAGAGAAAGGGCTGGATTATATTCCCAGGCTCATGCCTATGTGTAGTGCACCCAGGAATGGTGCTACCCAATTCCCCACTGTGTAGTTTTAGAGCAGCCCAATGAATGATTGCATGCAAAATAATGTGCCCCCCACACACTCATCCCCATTGCTGCCGAGCAATGGCCCATCTCAGCCACATGAATGGTGGCTGAAGCGAGCCAGCAACTGTTGTGCCCTGCATGGCCTTCTCCCAGGACCAAGGACCTTTATTGTTCCCAGTCACACAGTGAGCTGGGAAGGAAGGCTTTCCTACGGAAATGACTGCCAGGCCACCAGGATTGGCTATCAGTTCTGGTTTGGGTTGGCTGGTCCTTGAGCCAGCAGGCATCCTGGCTTAAGTCTGTTTGGCTACTTGGGGTCTCAGATCAAGGTGGGGTGGGAAGGAAGTTGAAAACACTCAATTACAGTTAGACTCTGGGGATTAACTGATTTGCAGTTCTCTGTGCTCTCTGGGGACATACTCAGGGAGCCTTCTGGCCCTAAATCTGCTGGAATGCAGCCTGCCCTCACTCCCCACCCCCACCATACAAACATTCCTGAGCCACTGTAGAAACCCCTTCCCTATTCAAGATCAGCTCGAATGTCACCTCTAGCAGGAAGTTTTCTCTAGAGCCCCTTCCCCCCACCAGATGTGAGTGCCCCTCCTCCCAAGCTCTTTGAGCTGAGCTCTTCATTGTTGTTCATCTCCCAAGGCATTTATCACATTCTGTCAGGTGTAAGGGTTATTTACGTGCTTGTCCTTCCTTATCCCTCCTTCTCTACTATAGTCAGGGACAGAGGCCAATTCAGCTTTGTACCCCCCACAGTGCCTGACATGGAGTTAGAGTTCATTCAGCTAGCCAGCAGATATTTACTGAGCACCTACTCTGGGTACTTACTGAGTACTCAGGAGGTAAACACCCTGGGCCTGCTCAGAACCCTGTTACCACCTCAAATTCCTCATGGAGGGCACTCCTTTCGCACCTTACCCTGGGGAATGGCAGGAGAGCAGGCAGGCAGGGGGTCTCTGAAAAGGGGGAAAGTAACTGGCCCTCCTCCCTTCCTCCAGGGAGTTATAAAAGATGCAGCTATTGGGGCACGTGCTTGTTCCACCATGACTGTGTGTAGCTCAGCTCAGCACTGCCCCAATCCAGCCCACACCACATCCCCTTGGAGGACTGTACCCCAGGGCAACCCATGAGGCACAGAGTGCCAGGCAGAGTTCCCTCCTAATCCCAAGATTTCCAGCCTTTCCCGCTGATCTTGTGCTCCCACCACCGGGAGTTACTGAACATTTGCCTGTACCTGGTACCTACCAGGAAGCTGAATGCAATGAATGACGTGCCCAGAAAGCTTCTGCTTTCTGGAAACCTCCAGTCTAAGAAAACTTAAGGCTCCCGTTCTGTGGCCTGATTTGGTGATTTAGCAGGGCAAGGGAGCCTACTCTTTTGCCCCCTTATTCCCACCAGATGACTGAGGAGGTGAGCTATGGTCTCCAGATTGGGCCAGGAGGAAAGCGGGACTATCTCTAGGCTGCAAGGACCCTTGCTCACGTCAGCAACATGGAGAGAACTAAGCCGGTATTATCGAGAATATTATCTTTGAATGGATTGGGGGGCAGTGCCAAAAGCAGTGGATTAGAAGCCAGGGCTGGATTTGCATCCCAGATCAGCTACTTATTAGCTGTGTAACTCCAAGCACATCGTCTCTCCTTTCTGAGCCTCAGTTTCCTCATATGTAAAATGGAGTTAATAATCCACTCAGAAACCTCAGAACCTGAAAGCACTCTGACCACCAAGCCAGGACCCTTCCAGAATGTAATTTAGGGCACGAGAAAGCAAAGAAGACAGATTATACTTTTTTATGCTTTTTAAAAACTGCTATTTAGAAAGGTTATATCATCGGCCAGGCGTGGTGGCTCACGCCTGTAATCCTAGCACTCTGGGAGGCCGAGGCAGGAGGATTGCTCAAGGTCAGGAGTTCGAGACCAGCCTGAGCAAGAGCGAGACCCCGTCTCTACTAAAAAATAGAAAGAAATGATCTGGACAACTAAAAAAATATATATAGAAAAAATTAGCTGGGCACGGTGGCACATGCCTGTAGTCCCAGCTACTCGGGAGGCTGAGGCAGTAGGATCACTTGAGCCCAGGAGTTTGAGGTTATAGTGAGCTAAGCTGACGCCACGGCACTCTAGCCCAGGCAACAGAGTGAGACTCTGTCTCAAAAAAAAAA
>RJWJ010031242.1:0-19328 GCA_004363605.1 Indri indri
AGGTAGATGAACAGATGGATAGGTAGGTAGGTAGATGAATAGATGGATAGGTAGGTAGGTAGGTAGGTAGATGAACAGATGGGAGGGGATTTACTCTGGTGACTGCCTCACGTGGTTATGGGGCTGAGAAGTACCAGACGCGCCGTCTGCGAGCTGAGGGACCCGGGAAGTGGTGACGAGGACAGGGCCCCAGAGCGTGGGGAGCTGTGGGTGCAGCCTCAGTCCAAAGGCTGGACCAACCTGGGTTTTGCTGTCCAGGCAGGACAGGACAGTGTCCCTGCCCCCGGGGAGAGGGAGGACAAATTGCCTTTCCTCAGCCTTTTTCCTCTACCGGGGCCAAGGCTTGCTGAGCGGTGGCCACCCACCCCGGGCGAGGCAGGCCTTTGTCACCGCTGTGACCTGAGTGTGCCTCGTCCAAAATTCACATTGAAACGTGATACCTCGGCAGTGGAGCTTCTCGAGAAGCCATGAGGGCGTGAGGGCTCCGTCCTCGTGAATGGGCTCATGCCCTTGTGTAAGAGGCTCTGGGGACAGTTGCCCCCGCATCACGCTCCCACCACCCGCCGCGGGGACAGGCATTAGTGCCCTGGAGGAGGCGGCAACAAGGTGTCATCTTGGAAACAGAGATTGGGACCCTCGAAAGACACTGAACCCGCCGTGCCTTGACCTCTGACTTCCCAGCCTCCGGAACTGTGAAAAAGTCAATTTCTGTGTCATAAATGACTGAGTTATGGGTATTTTCTTACAGCAGCACAGACAGGCTGAGACACACACTCAGTCCACTCACTCGAATGCCAGTCTCTTCTGGAAACACCTTCCCAGACGTACCCAGACGTGACACCTCACCAGCTCTCTGGTGTCATTTAGTCTAGTCAAGGTGACACCGAACCCCTGCCACCACGGCTGGCAGGGCATTCCGGAAGGTGTGTCCATCAGGGCGTTTGCAGGTCCCGGGATCCTCAGCCTCCGCATCTGTGCACCAGTCCTTGCAGTAAGGCCGGGTGTGTGCACGTGCTTGTCCTCCTGGCCGTTTCTCCAGGGAACACTGGCTGTACTCAGCGTCCTTGGAGCTGCTCCAGCGTCTGATGCCAGAAGGCAGCAGGGTGTGGACACGACCACCTCGTGCTCTTCTTCTCCCCATTCCCGTATCCATCCCGGGGGGACAGGCCACCTGATGCCGTGGCCCCCCGGCCCCTGACCCCCACGTCCCACAGCCCTCACCCCCACCACTGTGCCCCCTGGCACCTGTTGGACCTTTTTAACCTTGGAGGCTTCATTTCTGAGATGTAGAATCCAAACCTCTCGCCAGCTCCAATCCTCCCTCTGTGTCCACCCGCTCACCTGCTCTGCCGTGGGTGAGCCACTCTGCCATGGCGACGGCTTCCTCTCTGCACGTCGTTGCCTGCACAGCCGGGACACCTGGTTCTTGGCCTTAAGCACACTCTTGCCAGTGTCCTCAGTGCTTCTTGCTGGGAATAGCCATCGGGCTCCCCGAGGCCCTGTAAATGCCTGCACCGCGAGGCCCCTGCCTGCGTCTGTGACTGTGGAGGGCTGGGCAGGGCCTGGGAATCTGCATTTCTTCTGCACGTTCCCAGGTGACCTGGCTGGTCCAGGGACCACACTTAGAAATGAGGTTAAGTGGCCGTAACAGACACACCCTGATCCCAGGTGCTTCACTCGCATGTGGTCTGACGCGGGCTCAGCAGCTCTTCCTCTTCTGGCTTGGGGACCATTTGGCCTCAAGGTCACCCTGGAAGGGGAAGGACCATGTGGGAAGTAGCTTGCATCACTTCCTCCTGCTCCCCATTGGTCAGAATGCAATCACATGACCCCCACGTGACCACACTGGGCTTTCTGTTTGCCTGGGGGAAGAAATGGCGCGGTGAACATAAGGTGTTGTCTCTTCTTCTTCTCACTCATAAAACACGTCATCTGCCGCCCAAAGCCCACCAGTCCCTACGTCCCCCTCCAGGCCCAGACTCTGTGATCGACGGGCACACCAGGCTGGATGTGCCTCCTCCTGGCCCAGCGACTTACTAACCTAAACACTGGTCATCTGTCCTCCTATGAAGGGCTGTGTCAGTGACTCCAGTCCTCCCCCCCTCATGTCTAAGGCTGGCCTGGACACGTTCCACGGGTGTGGGGACGACCCTGCCAAGGTCAGGCAAGCTGAGCCAGACCCTCGAGCAGGAGCAGCTCGCTGCGTGCACCACGGAGATGTTGCAGGTATTTGTTAACCTGCGTTTCCTGCCACGGTAGCACCTGACTCCAAAGAGCCGGCTTCTGGATCAGTCAGGAAGGACCAGCCTATGTTGTGGCAACAAAATCCCCAGAGCGGATGACCTGGCACTGCCTCGGCAGCCCAGGTACCGCAGTGACGGTGACAGTGGAGGCTGGAACAACAGGGCCCCATGTGATGCTGGGTGGGAGATTTGGTAAAAAACATTCCTGGCAACCTAGGAGGCAGAACACAAACACCTGGGCCCGTAGCCCGGGACAGGAAACTGGAAAGAGCATGGTGCACGTGCTGGATGCCCCAGCTGCTGGGAAGGGCAGGGCGGAGCACCTGAGCGCAGGGTGCCCCGCGCGAGCAGAGATGGCGTGCGTAGAGACTGGCCCAGAAATTCAGAACATCGCAAGGTCAGAAAAGCCAATTGCCTGAAGAGTCGGGATTTTAAAAAGCTTTGTGAGACAAAGGCCCAATAAAATGCCTGAGTTGGGTCGTGCGGCACAGGACAAAGATCAGATTAAGGCCCATTCAGGCCCGAGAGCCTCCTGGCAGCTGCCGTTGAGCCGACGGAGAGGAATGGGGCAGACAGATCCCGAGGTCTCCGTGTGCCGTGTGCATCCTCGGGCTCTCATGGTCTGCACGCTTGTGTCCGCCCGAAATTCCTGCTGAAACTCGACCCCCAGTGTGCCGGCGCAAGGAGGCGGGGCCTTTGGAAGGCGAGCTGCCCACGAGGCCTCCGACCCATGCAGAAGACAGGTGCCCTTACAAAGGGGGGACCCGCTTGGCCCCCTTTGCCCTTCGCCCGACGCTAAGTGCTGGCACCAGAGTCCCAGTGTCGGGAACTGTAAGAAGTGAATGTCTGTGGCTTATGAATTACCCGGCCTGTGGTATTCTGTTAGTGGAGCACAAATGGACTAAGACCGGAGTGGGTGCCGAGACGTGGGGCGTGGCTGCCACCGGTACCTGGAAGTGTGGAAGCCACTTTGGAACTGGGCAGTGGGCAGAGGCCACAGGGGTTTGCAGGTGCGTGCCAGGAAAAGCCACCCTCTTGCATCTTGGACTCGTGGCTAAAATCAAGAGTAGGAAAAGCCCAAATTGCTGTGAACAGAGTGTTGTGGGTGATTCTGCTGAGGACGCAGAGGGGACAGCTGCGGTCTCCTCAGAGGCTCTGGGCCCGCGGCAGGGAGGCAGGCGTGGCTGGCGCTTCCTGGGCCTTGTTTCCCATCGGCCCAGCCCCTCCCCTTCCTCCTCTGCCATTTGGGAATCTGGATCCCTCGGCCTGGAAGTGAATGGGCCCCGGTGAGGCTGGGAGGGGCCCAAAAGCTGTGGTGGGAGGCGCGGGGCTTCCTGACCTGCACCCACCTGGGGGCCAGGAGGAGCCTCTCGGACCTGCCAGCCAAGCCCTGCGGCCCCCCTGGCCAGCTGTCATTTTTCTCATAGGACAAAGGCCCAACCACGGCATTTCTTGCCATTGTCCCAGCTGCCTGGAGACGTCCAGGGAGGAGGTGCCCGACAGCAGTGGGTGGAAACAGCCCTGGTTTCCTTGTGGAAGGTGGGGTGGGAGCCCCACCCACGTGCCTGGGCCCTACCCCCAATACTCAGGCCTGGCATGCGGGGGCTGGGGAGCGTGACCTCCACCACCCGAGGCCCTGCCCCTGCCGTCGGCCAGTGAGAAGCCCACATGGCCCGGCTGCCTCCTCCTGACAGCTGTGCCTCAGTTTCCTTACATGTGAAGCGGCACAGGGTGGCTCCAGGGCTCTCCTTGGGGGGGGAGGGCAGTGCCTGGGAAGCACTTGTCCTGGCCCTCAGCTCGCAGCAGCTGCCCCTCACCCCCCAGCAGGCCCCTTACCTCTGGCGCCATTGACCAGACGGGGCAGAGGGGCTGGTGGTGGCGTCGTCAGGCCTCTGTGCTGCCCTCACGTCCATAAAATTGTGAAACCTGTTCACGTGCTTGGAAGAGCGTGTACGCTGTACGTGTGTGGGTCAGGGAACAGCAGCAGAGCCAAGACCCAGCCAAGGACAAGGACGTGGCCGGCTTCGTGGGAGCCCCTGCTTGTCCATCCATGTGGGGTCTCGGCAGCATACGGTCCAGGGTGGAAAACCCGGTGGCCCGCGCACACCCAGCGGGAAGGAAGGGCAGACTGCCGCGAGGAGGCTCCCGGGAGGACAGGCGCTGAGTGGAGCCCTGGCTGAGGTCTGGGGTCACTGGGGCACCCCGGGAAGGCTGTGGCCAGCCCGGCCATGGCGCTCGAAGGGCCCCTTTGGGACCAGAGCAGGAACAGCTGCTCCTGACAGCGCCAGACCTGTCTCCCGGGCTCAGGGGCAGGTCGGGGCTGCTGTGGGGTGAAGGTGTCCCCCACTGACCTGATCAGCGGGTGTGCGGGAGGAGGGGCTCTCGTGGACTTGTGTCCACTCAGGCTGAGGACATAGGAGGGCCGGGCCAGGCTGACCTCCCCGCGGGTGCCCCTCGAGGCCACTGCCCACCCCGGGCCAGGAGACAGTCTCAGCTGACATCTCTCACCCCACCAGAGCAATCAGAAGTCAGTAACCATGAGAGAGTTTAGAACATTCATTCCAAACAATTAATGGGAGGCACAAGAAATTGTGATGGGAATTTTAAAATACTGGAAGTGGTTGACACTGAAAGGACAACATCAACTCGCGGGATGCGGAAGCAGAGTTTGGAAGGAAACATGCGGGCTCCTCCCGCGTTAGGCGGAGGCCGGGTGTTAGCAGGCTGAGCCCAGCTGATGGCGCTGGGCTAAGGAGAACAGAATCAGCCCAAACGATGCGGCACGGAGGAGACGTCAGTAGTAAGGACGAGCGCAGCAACGGCGGAGGGGGAGATGCCGCAGAGAGGCCGGGCGCCAGCAGCTTCCTCGGGAAGATTCAAGAACTACCAACGTCCGGCCAGTCAGGCCACGGCCAAACAAACGCCACGTCGGGCCAGGAAAGAGGGCCATGTGCAGATCCGCGGGAGGCTAAAGCAATGCAAGAGAATATGGAGTTGGTGGTTTTTTGTTTCTTACAAATCAGCGTGAGGGCAGCAGTCACGCTCTTGGGCATTTGTCCAAAAGAAATGAAAATTTCTGCCCATTCAAAAACCTGCACGTGGATATTCACAGAGCTTTATTTATAATAGCCCCAAATGGGAAACAACCAAAATTGCCTTACAAAGTGAGTGGTCAAACACCGCGGGCCATCCACAGGAGGGACTCTCGCTCAGCAATAGAAAAGAACAGTGTGGATACGCGCAGCGACGCCGGCAGGGAGTTACGCTGAGAGACCCGGGTCACGTACCGTCTGATGGTCATTATACAACATTCCTGCAACGCCGCCGCGTGAAGCTGGAGAATGGACCGCTGGCGGCAGGGCCGTGGGCTGCGGGCGGGGGGTAGGGGGGCAGTTGCCATTCTTCGTGTGGCCGTGGTTCCGTGAAGACGCATGCGTGTCACGTGAATAGCGTGTGATGTGATCATGCGGAAACACACATGCATGAGTGCATGTGTAACTGGAGGAATTTGAGCAGCCCCGTGGCTTGGATGCGCCTGGCCTCTCCTGGTATCGATGCCGCTGTAGCGTCGCGCAAGATGCCAGCACTGGGGGGGGCGGCGAAGGCTGCGTTGGGCCATCCTGTACGTTGCTTTGCAGCTTCTTTTGAGTCTAAAATTGCCTCCAATCAGAGTGTTAAAAAAGTGTAAGCCGTGAAGTTTGGAAACTTCAAGGAAATGAAAACCTTGCTAGAAAAATATAAATGGACAAAACTGACTCAAAAAGAAACAAAATTAAGAATCTCTCAGTAGATCCTGAGCAGTCCCGTCTGATGGAGGAAAGAGATTGTCTTCCCAGCGGAGGGCAGCCAAGGACACAGACAGGCAAATTCAGCGCATCAGTGTTTGGAGATTTTATAAATAGTATTCCCGTCGTAGTAAGGTTTGGTACCAAAACTGTTTTTAAAAAACATTTGACATGTTCCATTGCTGAAAACTGCAGCTTTTAAAAGTACGTTTATCTTCGGGAATTTTCTCAAAACGTGATGTGCAGTACGTAAGGCCAGAAATAAACAGCACTGCATCAATGCACGCAGACAGCAAACCAAGCAGCGTCTACTGTCACGCCGTTTCTGCGGGGCAGAAATCTGAGTGTGGCTGAGTGCTGAGTCTTCCGGCTCAGGGTCTCCCCCGGCTGCCCTCGGCGTTCGGGGCTGTGGTCTCCTCTGCAGGCTCAACTGGGGAGGGCCCACTTGGAAGCTCGCTCAGTGACTGAGGCAGATTCAGTGACTTCGGTGGGTGGACGAGGGCCTTAGTTGCTCTCTGGCCACCTGGGCCTCTCCATAGGACGCTGTCAATATCAGGGAGCGAGGGAGGGCGAGGAGCGGCCAGTTCTGCAGCCCAAGCGCAGAAGGGAGGAAGGAACCTCCCGTCACTTTCACCTTAATCTATTTGTTAGAAGCGAGTGACCAGGTCCAGCTCATACTTTAGAGCAGCAGTCCCCAGCCTTTTCGGCACCAGGGACTGGCTTCATGGAAGACAGTTTTTCCACGGACGGGGGATGGGCTGGGGGTGTCATGGGGGGTGCGGAACTCGGGCGGGGATGTGAAGCCCATTTCCCAACAGGCCCCAGACTGGTAATGGGCCACAGCTGGGGGATTGGGGACCGCAGCTCTAGAGGAAGGGGTGGCACGTGGGTGTGGCTATCAGGGGGTGGGTTCCTTGGGGTGGTTTTAGGGGCTGCACAATCAGGAATTTGCTATTTTGCAACACTTAGTGAAACGGTGACTCAGACAAGGACCGGGAACAGATGTTCCGACCAGGAGGAGAGTTGCTGGGAACTGGGTGGCCCCAGGGCACCCACAGTTGGTTGCTAGTTGCAAAGAGCAGACGTAACTTTACAAAGATGTCTTAATCTGTTTCTGCTGCTATAACAGATAGCACAGACTAGATAATTTAGAAACAAAAGATACTTATTTCCTCACAGTTCTGAGGGCTGGGAAGTCCAAGATCAAGCTGCCGGCATTCAGTGTCTGGTGGGGCTGCTCGCTCTGCTTCTGGGACGGTGCCTTGTCACTGCGTCCCCCAGAGGGGACAAACGCTGCGTCCTCATGTGGCAGAAGAGCTGGGGGGCAGTGCTGTGTGAAGCTGCTTTGGTACGGTGTTGATCCAGTTTAGGACGGCAGAGCTCGAACCACCTGGTCACCTCCCAAAGGCCCCACCTTCTAATACTGCCATGCTGGGGACTAAGTTTCAGCGTGAATTTTGGGAGGACACAAATATTCAAATGACGGAGCAAATGGAAGCATCTGGCTGTCCGCCGCTGACCTTTGTCTCACTGATGAGACGTCGGTGCCTCCGTGCAGGCCGCGGGGCGCACGGCCTCCGGCACCACCTGGGCGCATTCTCCGGAATCCTCAGGCCTTCAGCTCGGACCTCCAGGTACAGGGAGGACAGGCGAGAGTGGAGCAAGCAGGACGGCACCTTCCGGTGGGTGACCCAGCCTCCTGGAGCCAGGCAGCGGCGTGGGGGAAAGATCCGGGGCTGCTGAGGAAGAAGCTGTTGTAAACTTTAAAGGACTAGAGAGACGGTCCCTGAGCCTGGGGCTGGATTAGAGCTTGGCCTGAACAAATAGCAGTGGTAGTTCTGGGGGGCTTGGTGAAAACTGAACACAGATTAGGTTCTCAGTGCTATTGGGGAATCACCTGTTGGCTAGGTGAGGTAATGGCGTGTAGTTTTGTTGGAAAATGTCCTCCGCTTTCGGAGATGAAGCTGAGCTTGCTGAGCCATTTATGCCTGAGGTGTCACGGTCATGATGTCTGTAGCTAAATTACAATTGCTTTAAGAAACTTTTATATACATACACGTGTATACAGAGAGAGAGAGAGAGAGAGAGAGCGCAAGGCAAAATGCTTACCGTTGTTTTACTTTAGGTGCTGGGTGTACCAAGGCTCCCCAGAGAAACAGAACTAATAAAATATACACATACGTCATATGCCCCATACGTACATATCACACATACACATGTCATATATCCCATATGTGCATATCACACGTACACATGTCATATATCCCATATGTGCATATCACACGTACACATACGTTATATATCCCATATGTACATATCACACATACACATGTCATATATCCCATATGTGCATATCACACGTACACATGTCATATATCCCATATGTGCATATCACACGTACACATGTCATATATCCCATACGTACATATCACACATACGCATATGTTATATATGCCACACGTGCACAAAGCCAGGCGGGGTCTCCGTGCTGCAGGCCCGAGGACGGGCCCTTCTTCGCCAGGAGGCCTCGGTGTTGCTCTGAGGTCTCCAGCTGACGGGGTGGGGCCCACCCAATGGAGGGTGACCTGCTTCACTCCGAGTCACTGATTTAAACGTTAATCTCGTCTGAAAAACACCTTCGCAGCGACGCCCAGACTGGAGTTTGACCGCAGCTGGGCACCATGGCCCGGCCGAGTGGACGCGCAGAACTGACTGTCGCGGGGGGTACCTGCATGTTCATTGCATTACTGTATTAAATTTTCATAAAAAGGTAAAAAGCAAGATATTTATCCACCAGAAGTCACTACAGTGAAAGTCAAGCCACTAATCAGGAGACGGTATTTGTCATGTGCATAAAGACGCGTACAGAGACTTCATCATGGGCAGGGGGAAAACGCGACGACAGATGATTTCCACCCACCCCGTAACACATAAGAACTTCCCCACGAATCAGCGAGAAAAGGGATGTGGCCCAGTGTGACCAGGGACAAGAGACACAAACAGGCATTTCCCAGAACAGGACACAAAAATAGGGAAGAGAAATCAAAACCGTACTGCAGGAACATCTGACACCCCTGGACGGGCGGGAGATTCACACGGGGGGCCGGGACGGATCCCCGCCAGCGCCGCGCACAGCCGGCGGGAGCCGTGGGTCCCAACCACAGAGGGCATGTTCTGGGACGCCCAGCAGACGCCTGAAACCGTGGGTTGTACTGAACCCTGTAGATATCAGTAGTATGTTTTTTCCTATACCTGTGATGATGTCTTATAAACTGGGCACAACAATAATTAATGATAAAATTGAACAATTGTAACAATATACTGTAATAAATGCAAATGTGGTGTCTCTCTCTCAAAATATCTTATTGTACTCACCTGTTTTCAGACCACGGTTGACTGCAGTTTGCTGAAACCATGGAGAGCGCCATTGCGGCTGGGGGGACCACTGTATACAAACTGGACGAGCGCTTTCGTGCTGTCCAGTGGAGGGGGCTGTGTACACACGCAGGGAGTCAGCGATCCCCCTCTAGTTGCAAACCCCAAAGCAGAGTTTCTCAGCCCGCAAGCCGCTGCCCGCTAAGGAGGGTCTCGACGTCAGGTGGTAACGTAATCGCAGCCGTAGTTTCAGATGTTCCTAGTTGGAGCAAATCAATACCGGCTTTCGCACCTGCGAGCAACCATTTAGCCAGTGAACACCTGTTTGTGTTGCTGCTGTGCTAAGTCCATCCCAACCGCGCAGGCAGCTTGCTCTCACCTGGGAGGGCAGTAGCACGGTCTCGCACGGGGATTACATGCACATGCTGGCTCTCAGCCATAAGTTAGTCCAAATGGACCTCGGCCACTTCCCCCGCCCACAGGACACTGTGCGGATGGGCCCTGGAGAGGAGGTTGTGGGCTGCTTTCGTAAGAGCCGTGTGTGGCAGAGTGAGACGTAAAACCCATGAAAACGGAGGCTCTGCGTCCTCGTGCAGTTCCTCTCTGGGGTACAAAGAACTCAGGCACGTCCCTCCGTGGGGAAGGACCAGTTGCTGCACCTTGGGTCCTCTGTGCACAACACTTCTTGGAGGAAACAGAACTCTCTTTGGGTGTGTGCTGCTCCCTGTACCCGACAGGTGGCCCGCTTTGAGCAGGAGGCACAGGGAGCAGAAGGCCCAAGGCGCGGGCCTTGCTGTGGGCAGGCCGAGCCACCTGGCTGTTGTGACCGGGGACTCAATGGTCCTAGCGGTGCCCGAACGAGCAGGGTGCCCGTGGAGCCTGCCACAGGCCGTGCCGGAGAATCGCAGCGCCCGCTCGAGTCTGGGGGCAGGTGGGGGCTGAGCCCCGCTGCCAGGCAGCAGGTGTGACCTGGGCCGGGCAGGCCAGTGCTCTCTGTTGCCAGTGAGGTTGGGTAACTGGACTCTAATAAGGTTCCCGGAGCCCGTGGCAGGCAGGTGGCTCCTGGTGACTCAGCACTGCCCGGCGCAGACACAGGGTAGGAAAGGAGCCGCCGTGGGCCCAAATACATGGACTCGGCCTTACTGAGCCCCCTGTCACCCGCGGCTGGACACTGACTTGTCATCATGCAGCTCTGGGCCCCGGTATGGCCCTGTGCTGCACGGGGGCCAGTCGCGACCTGGCCACGGGCTGACTGACGCCTTCCTTCGTGGACAGGGAAGTGGTTTTTTTGCTGCCCTCGGCGCTTCTCTAGATTTGCTTCTGCTGCTGGAACCGCTTCTGCCGGCCCTGGCCTTTCCTTAGCGAAGCCTGTCTCCGTCTGACCCATTGCTGGCCAAGGAACTGACCTTACGGCCAAAGTCACGAGGCACTGGGACGATGCCGTGGGCTCTGCAGGGTGTCCCTTGACCCCAGGGGAAGGGGCTCTGGCTTCTCAGCACCACTTAGGACAGCAGGGAGACACTGTCACCAGAGTGTCATGTCCTGTAGGACACGGTGCCAGGACCTCATGAATGTACACCTTCCCCAAACCAGAATGCGCAGGTTGGGCCCACGGGTGGCAGTGACGGCAACACCTCTCGCCGGTGAGACCTCCACGAAGTTTTGCCTCCTGGCCCCGTAGGTCCTGCTGTCCTGGTCTGGAGACGTTAGTAATGACGAGGGGATGCTTGGAGCCGAGGTCAGACACCAGTGTCATTGAGCTGGACGCCGTGGGTGCCACCTGGCCGTCGTGGGCTCCTCTGCCGTCAGGGAGGCCGCAGTGCTGGCCGGGGCAACCCTGAAAGAGGAAATAGGGCATAGGGCGTTGCGACTCGATGCGGCCCCTCATCCCACCGCGTCTGGTGGTGAGGGTCGGTGGGAGTCCCAGCAACAGGATCTGCAACAACTTGCGTCCCGGAAACCCAGAGAAACAGCCCGGGCAGGCGTGGACACGAGCTGGCCTCACGACCCGCCGCGGAAGTGAGCATCCCGTGCCTTTTGCTGAAATTGCTTCTCTTGCGTGGTGTGCGAACTTGAACAGGAGTTAATGAGCCTTCCTCCCTGCACGCTTCCTGCTGCCTTTGACACCTGTCTCACGGGCTGCAGGACAGGGAGGTCCCCGAGGGGGAATGCCCACAGCCGGAGACCCTGGAACCCACGAGGCTTTGGGGATGAGGCCTGTCATTTGCACTTGTCGGGGGGACACTCTTGATTTTGGAAGCGTGTGTGGGAAGGAGTGTGAGTGTCATTGGAAAGATGGGGGGCGGTGTGTTGGGCTGTCATAAGACAGTCCTGATTTGGGGGAACCCCCTGTGGTCCTGGTTGGTGGCAGGGCCTCACGGCCCTCTGTGGGAGTTCAAAGGGCCCTGACACCCCCTGGCTTCCACCAGCTACACTGAGGCCACGGCCTAGGCTGGGCCAACTTGGTTCCACCCAGTACTTTGAGCAAATTGTGCAAACATTTAGGGACAGTTAGAGCTAATTCGCCGTAAGGTGGCTTGAATGTCCAGTGAGAGTGGCTGCGGCAGGAAGAATTTCTAAAATGCTGCCCCTCTCCCCGCGAACGTCCTGCCCTAATCCCTGGATCATGGTAAATAGGGTAAGATTCCTCCTTCAGAAATCCTGACCCAGGATGCGCGCAGACAGACCTTGAGGACACCATGCTGAGTGAGGAGCCGGACACAGAAGGACAAACACCATGTGATGCCACTCACAGGAGGGCCCAGAGTCGTCAAACCCACAGAGACAGAAAGTGGATGGGGGCGGGGGGCTGGGGCGGGGAAGGGAAGTTAGTGTTTCACGGGGACAGGGCTTCGGTTTGGGAGGACGGAAAGTTCTGGAGACGGGTGGTGGTGACGGCTGCACGACAATGGGAATGCATAATGCCACTGAACCGCGCACTGAAGAACGGCAAAGACAGTAAGTTTTATGTTATGTGTATTTTACCATAATTAAAAAACACTGCTGCAGGCAGGGAGATTGTGGGGGCCTAATCCGATCACAGGCACCCACTGGGGAAGAAGTCAGCAGCACTCGAGGCGCGGGGGGCCCCAGTCCAGCCACCACGGGCGGAGGGTGAGCCTGGAAGCCTGGACAGCGGCACGGCCCACCCGCTGGACTTGGGGAACTATGAGCCCACAAGCGAGGGTGGGCCACGCCCATGTCTGTTCATGGCATGGGGAGCGCGGGCCGCGCCTACGGTGGGGGTCCCGGGGCTTTCCCGTTTGTTCTCACTGACTCCCGGCCCTCCCACGGGTTCCTTCCAGCTGTCGCTCTGGCTGGGCCCCCCTAAGCCCACTGCGATGTGGGGAGATAGCCTGGGTCCTCCCCTACGGATCATGGCAGGCCGAGGGCAGGCGGTGGCAGGACAGGGGCCGAAGCGGCGTGTCTGTTGTCCTGGAGCCACTGAGGGCCTCTGAGTCACCAACAGCATCTGCTCCAGAGGGGGCTCGCGGTGCGGGTCCATCCTGGCAATGTCTGAAGAAGCCAGGCTCCTGGGGCTGGCAGCCACATGCTCTGAGGAGGAGAGGGGAGCACAAGGCTGTTCTGGAATGTTCTAGAAGGGCGCAGGAGTCTGTTGTAGGATGCAGAGGGTCCAGGCAGGATGCCTGGGCAAGGAGGGGCCCAGATGGCTGGGGCAGAGTGAGCGGTGGGGTGACTGGAGGGGGCATGCCGGGGCGGCCCGGGCAGTGTGGGGGTTTCCTGGCCACCGGTCTGGGTCCTCCCTGCACCCCGTGCAGGGTGAGCCTTGGGGTCCCCAAGGTTGGGGGGGCCCAGAAGCACCCGCCCCTCCTTGTCAGTGTCAGTGGAGGTACATTTGTGAGGCCAGGTCTTGGCGGGGGTTGGGGGTGTGTTGTGGGCCATAGAGTGGGGTGCATGCTGGTCTGGAAGCTTCCTAGCTGCACCGCCTGGCCAGCCACCCCCACAGTGCTTCCTCTAGAGCACCAGCCTGGCACACGCTCCCGGGGGCTGGGGCCCTGGGGAGAGGGTCGGGTGGGCAGGGGCCTACCTTGCGGCCAGGGAGTATTTGCCTTTGCGGTCCAAGCTTCGGCCGGAGCGGACGGCGAACCAGAGGAAGGCGCTGAGCAGCAAGGCGCACCCCTGGGGGGCAGGAGGAAGGCGCTGAGTGGCAAGGCGTACCCCTGGTGGGGCCGGGTCACAGGAGGCGCCAGCAGCTGCACCAGCTGCTCAGAGAGGGGCTCCCCACCCCCCGGGGTGTCTGGGTGTCTGCAGGCTGCAGGAGGCAGGCAGGGGCACCCCCAGGCCACCTCCCTGGGCACCGGGGACCAGCCACGCCCAGGGCCGGGGCTCCCACGGGGTGAGGGAAGGGGTGAGGCGTACCATGAGGGCCAGGCCGATGCCACTCAGGGTGGAGAGGACACTCTGGTAAGGCCTCAGGTGGCTCCGGATGCCCTGCAGGCAGTCCTGGGAGGGGGCGGCAGGCATGGCACCCGCCCTGACCAGCCACCCCTGCCCGGGCCAGCGGGGCCAATGCCAGGGCATGGGAACAGGGGTGCAGCACATTCCCAGGGGAACCCCTCAGGGCTCTGGGGAAAAGGCAACACCAAGTGGATGAGACTGGCCTCTGCGGGGCCCCAGGGGGCTACTGCCCCCACCAGCTGCCCTGAGCTGTGGTGTTGGGTGTTGGGCCGCATGTCTGGCTCCCCAGTGAGGGGGTCTGACTCACTCTGGTCCCAGCACCCAGCCCAGGCCCGGGCGGCACCTCCGGGACCAGAGGGTGCTGGCTGGCAGGGAGAGCAGGCGGAAGGGTGGGGGCCCCTACACCGTCCCAGGTCCTGGCTCCATCCCGGGCTTCCAATGCTACCCCAGGGCACGCATCTGCCAGGGAGGTGACGCCATCTCTGAACCACCCAGATGCTGACATTTAGTCTGGGGCAGGACTCTGGCATTTGGGGCAGTGTTTCCGGGACAGACCATGTCAGGGCACAATGGTCTCCCCATCCGCCCCCCCAGGGCAGGCCTTCCTCCTGCCCGGCCACCCCACCCAGGCAGTCCTCAGTCTGTGCCTGCCCCTGTGTGTCCCCGCCATCCCGGGGCGCCCGCACTCCTGTTTGCAGTTGGGGACCTGGAGACCCTCCTTGAGTGGAGCAGGGTCCCTAACTCTCAGCCCCGCCCCGGCGCTGCTGGGCCCTGCTTTGTCCTGTCCCTGGCAGCCTCACCCTGCACCAGCCCCTCCCCTCGCAGGCCCGAGCCGCCCTGAGCCGCCCCATCCTCCTCCGGCTGTTCCTTGGAGGGCTGCCAGGCCCTCTTGCCAGGACAGGGGGTGGGTTTGTTTCCAGGACAGCCAGCCAGGGAGGGGCGGAGTGGGTGGGGGCAGGGCGGCCAGGGAAGGCGGGGGCCCAGGCCCCTCCAGGCCTCAGGGAGGAAGGGCTTCCCTGCCTCTGGTCCCACCCCAGCTCATCGCTGAAGCCTGCAGCCACACCCGTCCGGCTGACCCTGCAGCCTCAATTCTCCTCCAAGCAGACCTTCCCCCTGCCCCAGACTGAGCCGACCACCCTTGCTCTGTGGGTGCTTGGCACTGAGACCTAATCTGTGTGCTTCTAGAGGTTTCCGTGGGCCGGGTCTCAACTGGCCTTGGGCAGCCCCCCGGAAGTGGGCGAAGCAGGGAGTGAGCGTGGGGCCCTGCCGAGCCCAGCCTGGCTGCCCTACGGGCTCCGTGCATGGCGAAGACTTCACCGTTGCCCCCCATCACACCGGAACCTTCCCTGAGCCCTTCAGCGGGCAGGTCCTGAAGGTCCAGGGGAGGACATCCCTGAGTCTCGGGGTGGGGCCCCAGAGTGTCCGCCCCCAGGGACTTGCCCGCCAGCGTCCAGGTCCCGCCCCTCCTCACCTCTCTTGCGGCCTCGTCTCCCTGACACAGGCCGGCCTCCGCGCGCCCCAGAAGGCTGAAAGGCGATCTCTTCCCACAGCACTGGAACTGCGAGAGCAGACAGGAGGGAGCCGATTCGCTCTGGCATCCCCAGGAGACGGGCGGGACCGGTGGGGAAACTGAGGAGCCACAAGGACTAATGGCCCAGGTGGAGGCCAGGGCTGGGGCTCGGGTGTGGCCACTGCCTCTGCAGGGGGCACCAGCCACTGGGCAGCAGGGCCGATGGCCCACTCACGGCGGGCGCCTGCGGGCCGGGGGGCTCGGCCGGCTCCCGGGTACCGCGCAGTCCCGGCCCGCTGGGAAGGATGCGTGCTTGCTTCAATGCTCAGCCGCCCATGTAGAAATCCTTCCGCGTTTCTGAACGAGGGGCCCTGCCTTTTCACTTTGCACTGGGCCCCAGCGACCCGGTAGCTGGCCCTGCTGGGGCAGAGGGAGAGGGATGGCGCTCTCTGCCCCCTGCCCCGAGGGGCAGTGTGGCCCGTGTCCTGAGATGCTCCTCGGGCCGGGCTGGGCCAGGTCGCTCACTCCAGGGCTGCCCTGTGCCCATTCTCGGGATCCCAATCCCGTCCATGCAGCAAGGCTGACCCGTGAGGGGAAGGCTGGACCCCACACTCACCGCGTCCTGGATGGCCGCTAGCTCCTGCTGCCGGACGGGGGACGCGGTCTTCACCACCTCGTCATACACCAGGTCGTAGGTGTCCAGCGCGGCGTCCTCCACCTGCAGCAAGAGCAGCACGGGGGGCTCGGCTCTGGTGGGAGACCCAGTGCCGAGTGTGTCCCCATGTCCCCGCACCAGGCGGAGCCCCTGAGCACAGAGCCCTGGCTCCTGACAGCTGGCTGCACCCCGGGCCGCAGTTGAGGGCCTCTCCCTAGCGTAGTGGTCAGTGCGGCCCCTGCTGCCCCAGGAGCTCCCGTGGGATGAAGCAGAGACTCAGCTCCGCTGTCGCCCGCTGTGGTCTTGTGGGTGTGGAGGGGGCGCCCTGCTGCTGTCGACCCAGAAATGGGTGATGGGGCTGGGCCTGGGCCAGGACTTCAGCTCCCCCAAAGCCGGGGGGTTCTAGGTTTTTCCCCAGAGGAACCAGCTGCATTCCCAAAAGCCGGGGCAGCTGGACTCTGGGTAAGGCCTTCGACCAGGGGCGCCTTGGGCAACTGGGTCACATCTAGGCTGATGGAGCCACTTGGGGGCAGGAGACGGAGAGGAAGATGGCGGCAGGGGCCTGCCACACTCTACCTTTGCTCCACAGCCCAGCCTCACCGGGACCGCACGTCTCTGTGTTAGCATCCTGCTGTGCTACCCCCCCAAATGTCCGCCCCATGCCTAGTTACTCTTCAGAGACACACTGGACTCTCACCTCCTCCAGGGAGGCTTCCCTGACTGCCCAGGAGTGCTGGTCTCCTGGCACAGGGCGAGGCCCTCTTTGAGCTCCCTCTGGTGCCTCCCTCCCCGCCAAGCCCTGCAGGCAGCCGGGATACCCTGAGGGGCCATCCCAAAGGGCTGCATGGGAGAGCCATGCCTGCTCTGGCCACTCACACCTGCCCTCCAGAATGGGGGCGGTGGAGGCTCTGGCCATCTCCATCCAAGCCCGGATGTCCCGACAAGTCGGATGGGCTTCCTGTGCCAAGCGTGGCCCCTGCACTAATGAATCCCTCCCTACTGGTGGCTAATAAAGTCGGACATCTCTCCATGAGTCAACGCCAGCCCAGCCAGCCTCTGCGCTCCCCGCCCGATGGGAGGCGGGCAGTGCCTGGGGCGCTGGCGCCAAGCTGGCCACAGCCACCATCAGGCCAGGGCCAGGCCCTCGCAGCTCAGCTTCCTTGAGACCTGGCGTGTGTCTTCATAGGGGGTCCTAGGGAAGCTGGGGGCCTAGAGAAGCCGGCCCAGGGCTGGCACGGGACCCCCGCCCCTCCCAAACCCCTGCCATGGCCCAGGGAGGAGCGAGGCCTCCAGGGCAAGTTGTCCTGATCTCCGCAGCCTCAGCAGGAGTGGCGCCCTGCTAGCGACGGAGAGGCCGGCCCTGCCTGGCTCCCCACGGCCAGGCATGTCCTCCTGCCCCAAACGCCACAGCCTGGCCGGGGAGCCTGGGGGTCCTGGGGGCAGGCCTGCAGGTCATGCTTCGCCTCTGCCTGTTTCTGGGTTTGGGGTCTATGGGAGGCTGGGGCGAGTTTCTCCCGAGGACGGCAGGATGCGGGGGCTCCCTGTTAGGTGCCAAGGCTCTGAGCTTCATCTTCCAGTGTCCTGGGGATGCCCAGGGCTCATCCCCAAGGCCGGGTCATCCCTGGGTAGCTGCCTGGGCTCGGGGACTCCTGCGCTCAGCATGGCACAGGCGGGCCCTGGGGGTTCCTGTGGGGAGCTGGTCTCTGGCCTGAGCCCGCACGCACGATGGCTGGCGGAGGCTCCAGGCCGTGTCTGACGCCTCTCCCCACACCCTGCACTGAATCTGAGCATGAATTATTCAGGAGCCAGCCGGGCAATCCATTTTCCGGATGCCGCTGTGTCTGGGGACGGAGAGTTGCGGCAGAGTGGCTCTCAGGCCGCAGGGAGAGCGTAATTAATAGCCCTCGAACTCTGCCTTCGTTGCAGCCTGGGCCTCCCGCCCTCCGGGCTCCTGAGTGGCAGCTGGAAAATCTCCTGAGCAGGGCTCCCTGGGGGTGGGGGGACCCCAGTCCTGCCCAGGCTGGGGTCTGTGGCCACAGGGGTCGGGGGACAGCCTTCCCTTCCCCACCAGCCTCAGCCCCGTACGGCTGCCCCGGTGAGTGGTCAGGATCTCTCAGGGGGCCCCTCAGGGAAGGTGCGGAGGGAAACTGGGGCCCCCAGGCCCCCCAGGCTCCCCAGCTTCAGCACAGGCACTCTGGCCCTGTGGCCTCTCCTCGAGGGGCCGCTGCCGGACCTCGTTGCGCTGGGAGTGCGAGGCTGGAGCCAGCCTGGCTCTGGGGGCCCTGACTGCGGGGGCACGAGGGGACGTGCAGCCCCCCACACCCCGGACCACACGCTCACATCCAACTGGCGACAGCTCCAGACCAGTCCCACCTCACAGCGCCGACCTGGGGTGGGGGCTGGGACGGGGTGGGGGCCACGGTGGGTCTGAGGAAGCCTGCCCCACACTGGCTCCGTCCCACCCTGCAGCTCCCCAGGCAGGGATCTCAGGGCCTCTCTCACAGACGAGGAAACTGAGGCCCAGGGAGGCTGAGGGACTTGCCCAAGGGAGCCCCGGAGGGGACCCCCGACTTCGCATCCAAGGCTGCTCTACCCAAGCCTGGACGCACACATCCATCACGCCAGAAGTCAGGACCCACCGAGGGGCCTGTGGAAGCCCCGGTGCCCCACCTGGGTCAGGCAGGGCCTGGGAACTGACCCCTGCAGGCCTGCGGGAGAGCTGGGCCTACGAGGACGCTGTGAGGGTGAGGGGGCTGGGACGGGGCCAGGGAGGGGTCTGGCGGGGGTCCTGCTGCTCAGCCCCTTCCCTTCCCAGAGAGCAGCCCCAGCTGGGCTCCGTCCTGGGGCCCCTGGCGGCCCCCTCCCTCCAGAACCGCGAGTCCTGGGCCCAGAGTGAACACAGGGAGTGCTGGGGTGCGGGGAGAGGCCCGGACCAGCCCCGGGGTACCCTGGCTGCTGTCTTCACCTTGGCCACCCAGACCTTGAATAGGCCAGAGCACCCCGTGTGGACAGGACATGTGAGGCCCAAATGCTGACCTGGCCAGCTTGCCCCCCTCAAGACCGCTGGACCGTCCCTCAAAGCTGCAGTCATCTTACAGGGGCTTGGCCCCTCCAAGATCCTTCACAGGAAGTGGTCTTTGTCCCGTCTGGTCTAGGTGGGTGACCCCAAGCGAGGCTGGGGTGGGTGGGCCCTTTGGGGCAGGCCTCGGGCAGGGAAGGGAGAAGAGGCGGTGGCTCCGGGCACAGTGCGGGTCACCCCGGGAGCTGCTGCCCCTCTCCCACCACCCAGCCCTCTGGCCTCTCTGCAGCCTCGGCACCCCCGCACCCAGGCAGAGACCCCC
>RJWJ010031243.1:0-19372 GCA_004363605.1 Indri indri
TGACAGTTTTGTGTTCATAATTTTTGCCATATCATCGGCTACCTGCTATGTTGTAGCCAATTTTAGAATTTTTAATATAGTAATAAGTCAATCATAGCTCTTAGACTTAGAAATGAAAACACCATGTCAAAGGAAACTTTCAATAAAAATTAATATAAATGAGAAAATCTTATGTCACTGATGGTTTCTAGACTAAACAGCTCTATACAATGTATTTTGCAAGTGAATGTACTGCACTTAAAAACTTTTGAATTTTTCTTCCTTTAAGTTTATAATAAAATTCTGTTAGGTTATTTAGACAACTAAAAGAATGACAGTATCTGGCAAATATCTCAAAACTCTTGCATATAATTGCTTCACTTCCTTCTACAGTTTTTCTTTTATAGTCTTTTCTGCCCGCCCCCAGCCCCCCTGCCCCCCGAGATCTGAAATTCAGAGCATGGAGCTAGAAGGGAATTCATTGTGGTCTTAGCATGGGGACCACAGGACCTGCTGAAACCCTGAGGAAATATTGAGAAATGAATCACTGTGAACTTATTTCCGTCTGAATAGCATATGTCTTTTTGCTGCATGTTTATATAAGCCTTACCTTAAGAGGCAAAGAAATTGGGATTGTGTGGGTTGGGCCTCCAGAAGAGAGACTAAATGGAGCCTATTCAAAATCCTCACGTCTGATTTGTACTTGAAGCATCTGACAGAGGGAAAAAGCAGACATTGTGGAGGAGAGTAAGACTGGAAATTAATGGTTATAACCATGAGAACTATTTATCTTGATATTTCAGTGTTTAAATTTAATAGCAATAAATAAAGTACAAACATAAAAAGAATACTGTGCTTTTTTTATTGACTTGAGTACCAATCAGGGAAAATAAAATGCCTGTGAGTTTAAAATGAAAGTGGATTTGGTTTTGCTGATCACTGCTGGTAGTAAGCAGCTGGCTAGATGTCTCAAATCTCACTTTCAAAAAGCCTATTTTCTATTGGTGATGATAAATTTGGCCCTTGCTTATACTTATCAGTGGGTGTTCAGTTGTTACAGCAGATTGGAAGTGATTCAGTTCATTTCTTGGATATTTTCAAAAGCAGGGAAGGATTTCACACTCTGTGGAGTGCTGCTTTACCCAAAGTAAAGAATATTGCAGCTTATGGGAGTGATAATTAAAGCCAATAATAACCTAGAAGTCTCACAAACTCTGCAGAGTTGGGAGTAATTTTTTTTTTTTTTTTTAACCATTGTATACCTGTCTGGTTGGGGATGTTATTGCTCACTCCTGAATCAGGCTGAAACTGCAATTCAAATGGAAAATACTGAAATCATATTCCTAAACTTTCATGTGGAGATTAAAATATGCAAATAAGAGTTGCAATATAAAGATGATGTATTATCTAGGAAAAATAATTAAAAGCTATTTGAAGGTATGCTATACCATTTTGTGTACATGTGAGAAAAAAGGAAAAATATTTTTAGTCAAAAGATGAAATAAGACACTCACAAAGGAAAATGCTTAGTATATTCCAAATATCATAAAAGTAATATACTATAACCCATGCCAAATATAGTATCTGACTGTAACAGGTATTCACACTTTATTTCCCTTATAAATTAGTGAAAGAGCCATGCTTTGTGCTATTAAAAATTGACCAAATAAGATTCATAGGAAAGACTAACATTGTCCCAAGAGTCAGTGGTAAGAGAAGGTAATCATTGTGATGGTTTGAAATGGTTCAATAAAAAATAAGAAAGTCAAAACCCATTGAGATGTTTACTCTGTATGGGCAGCCAATATGTTTTTGATGCTCACATATTTTGTCTCAGATTTCACAGTTTTTAAGGAAGTGATAAAAATGTTTTCATAAGAAAGTACTTTATTTGTACATTGTGCTATGGATTTGAAATTACAGTGTGCAGAAGGTGGGACAGGGGATGGGAAGGTGAACTTGGGAGACTTTTAGCAAGTTGGATTGTAAAAGACATCTTGATAATTTCTTTAGCTTTAAAAATGCAGCCTTTGAGAGAAACATTGATTAGGATTTATTGAACCTCTATATACATCCTTTTGGTAAAAACAAACAGCCACTTACCCGAATAATAGTATGTTGCCTAGTCTCTGAATGAATTAATATTAATATACTGGAGTTCAAATCTAATGTCTTTCTTTATTAATATCTAATAGATGTATTAATATATATCTTCAGGATGCATGTGATATTTTGATACATTCATATCATGTGTAGCGATAAAATTAGGGTAACTTGGATATCTACCACCTTAAATATTTATCTTTTGTTTATGCCAGGAACTTTAGAATTATTCTCTTCTAGTATTTTGAAATATACAATACATTATTATTAACTGTAATAACTCTACTTATTTATTGAATACTAGGTCTTATTTCTTTTAACTGCATTTTTGTACTCATTAATCCACCTCTTTTCATCTACCACAAATGTCCGCTCAACCTTGGAAGGTCACTTAACTTCTTAGCCTCAGTTTTCACATTCGTAAATGGACAACATCATCCTAATAATAATATCTAAATCATAGGATTGTTATATTAATATTAATAATATTATTCAGCATAAGTAAAGAGCCCAAAATAAGGCCTTATACATGCTAAGCATTATACCAAATGTTACCTATCATAATTACCATATTATAATTGAGTGAGGATCACTCTTAAATAATCCTGCCAATGCATTTCTCATGTGATTATGACTCAATATTTCTTCATTTACTTATTAATTTGGGAAGCATTTATTATATCTTTTTATGTGCCAGTCACTCTTCTAGACAACTGATAAAGTAAGAGTAATAAATATATAGTTTTATCCTTCATTATTTGGCCTTAGCTTAGGCTGTCATAATACAGAGAGCCAACTTAAAGAAGCATAAAGAAGGTGTAAGCTTATTTGTCTGTTGTACAACAATTCTAAGTTAGTAGATAGCTTTGTTCCACATGCTTATTTGGAAACCCAGATTCTTTTAATCTTTTTTCACCATCCTCAACTACATTGTCACAGTTAGGTAACTACCACATCTGAGTTATAGTTGTTGGGCGGTAAAAAAGAGCATGGAAGAAGCATGCCCACTCTCTTAAGGGGCCTTGAGTGACATACACACTTTATATATGCTTACATTTCATGTGTGGAAGCTTAACGAACATGGCAAGTGTACTTGCAAGGTAGACTGGAAATGTAATATAGGTAGGCAGCCAAGTCTCTGGCTATTGCCAAAGATAATGGGGAAAAGAGATTTTGTTTGACAAGTAGTAGTCTCTAAAAAATAGCCTGCTGAAACTCACCATCTCCTGGAGGAGAATGATAATTGCACTGCAGTGTGAACCTACTAATACAATTATACACAGATAGTGAACTTAGTCAATTCAGCAAAGCCCCAGTCACCTAAGTGATTTGTTAAATCTCAATTTCTCTAAATTTGATCTGTGGTCCAATGGTTGCCTCTGATAAAATTTTCACCTGTCTCTAGTAAAGTGAGAGAAAATAATGATGACATAATAAGCTTTCACAAATCTAAATTTATTTCTTTAAACAATATATTTTTAAATTTTGGTTTCATAGTTTTCCTATATTTTGCTGTTAGAATATCCTTTCATGAAGTGATACTGTTAGAAGATAAGTTTTGTTTGATTTTCAATGCTTTTAATTTAGAATTTACCCTGCCCTTTCTACCAACATTCCTCTTCACTTGAAGTACAACTGTATGTTGAGCTTCAAACTGTGGGCAGGGAAAATGTAATGATTATTGAATATTTCAGAACCACTGGTCTTTTCTGTGTCATTTTGTAAAACATTATATTTTCAACTGATTGGAAAGAAATATGAAATGTTTTGGCACAATATTATTAGATGATAATTTCCAAAAAATGTAAATCATGGCTTTCAAAGAAACATAAAGTAAGCACTTGACAACAATTTCATTTAACTAACGTATTGAGGAAACCAACAAGATGTTAAACAGTTCAAGGGAGAATTCACAGAACACACCTCTTTGGGTAAGACAGAATGCTGAAATAAATTGATAAATAGATGTGAAACTGTTCAGTATCCACAAGGCAATGATCAGTTATATCTCTGTAAGACACCGTTCAGTAGTAGTAAATTTAACACTTTCATCACTAGAATATGAATAGACAGTATAATTCAATAACTAATCACACAAAGCTGATGAAAAAAAAAGTGAGGTCCATGAAGACAATGAGGAGTCTGAATAAGTATGCCTAAAAAATCTTTATTATTTGGGATTGAGTGTCCTGCCTGGGTTTCTGCCTCTTGGCAAATGTATAAATGTGTAGTCTCAAAGATGGTATCTCTAGAAGCTCATCCAAAGTCACCAGCTCTATGTCTATTACAGGAAGACAAAGCATTCCTGAATTCTACCAACAAAGGAAAAGAAAAAATAAGAAATGAGTGTGTGTTCTATTTATATGGACATGGTGAGGTTAGGGTGAATGTTGAGAGGCAGTTCCACCAACTGCGAAAAAGTTCACTTGGAAAACATCATGTAGAAACTAACCATATGACAAGTTAAATCAGACCAGCAATAAAGGATATGGAAAAGATAGCCAAAATCTTTGAATAACCTAAGTTTATCTTCTTAACATACTGCTTTTTAAACTTTTTATCTCAGGATCTCTTAACTCTCTTACAAATTATTGAGAACAGTGAGGAGCTTTTTTGGATGTGGGGGATATCAATAAAATTTGCCATGCTATGTATAAAAATGGGTGTAGGGAGGAAAAATAATTTTCTCTTTACCCTTTCTTAGTTCTTAGCTAGAACTTCCCATGACAAACAACAGATTAATAAGAGAAAAACATACAGAATTTTAATACTGTGTATACCTCATGCATCACAGGAGATACCCAGAGAAATGAGTAAATCTCAGAAAGGTGGCTTTGATTTTAGGTTTAAATGCCATCATAAGCTGAAATGAACAAAGAAGGGTGTGGACAAGGCCAGTTTGGGGTTATGTCCAGGAAAGGCAGGATAAAAAAGTGTAAGGTTTGTCATGCAATTTTAAATCAGTGCCTTCTCCATTGATAAGTCTCTAATGATATAGAGTCATTCTTCTCTTCCTGGTATAGAGATTTTGCTAGGTGTAAATGTTTGCAGAGCTTCTGTATAAGCAGTTTCTCAAAATAATCAGCTCACAATACTGTACTAAAGAGGCATATTTAGAGGTTGTATATTCTGTTTTCCTCAATGGGGAAATATTTAAAGTATTTATTCATTAATTCATTTTAAAATAACTAATAAAATAGTAAATCTATTACACATTATCTTAAATAACATTTTTTATGAGAATAACTATTTTTCAAAACAAAAATTTAGTAATAGAGTGACATTCTTTTTATGTTTTATAAATTTCTTTTTAATGTCTGCCTTAATAAATGACAATTGGATTCTCATATATGATTCTGCATTGTTGTTTGGGTTGGAGAATATGAAGAAAATCTTACTACTATTCAGTTACCAAAATGAGGCTCTCTGGAACCCTGAAAATGTCTTGGGACCCTCCCTGCTGGGGTCATTGGACCTCAGTTTTAGAGCTGCTGCCATAATCCATTTATGCTCATTCTCTCCTAGACAACATCAGCTTCTGTCTTCACCTTCATCTAAAGATTGTTTAATCTAAATTCTCACTTTATTGAGAAATAACACCATAATCCCTACCAACCTACAGCTGTGCCTATATACTCACTGTCTCTTCTTTTTCCTTTGGTTGAAATGTCTGTGCTCCTAGTTAATGACAATCTGCTTGGGCCCTTGTTCTCTTATCTGCTAACCACCCAGGACATTGTTTAAGCGATTCTCTTTTTGTTCAACATCTTTATATATTTGCTCCAGTACATCATTCCCATCAGCATATAATTATGCTGTTGATTTTCTAATATTTAAAATAAATCTATCTTGAGGCCATGTTACTTTCCAGTTACTGCTCTTGTTCTCTGTTACCCAGTATGGTAAAAGTAAAACTTGCTTATATTCACTATCTCATATTTCTTTCCTATTCTTACATGAAAACTCTCCAGTAAATCATTTTTCTCCCACCTTTCCACAAATCTGCTACTGTCATGGTCAACAATGACCTCCACTTTGCTAAATTCAATATTGATTCTAAACACTTTTCTTACTTGACTTAGAAACAGCATTCAATAGTTGGCCATGGCAGGGCGTGGTGGCTCACGCCTGTAATCCTAGCACTCTGGAAGGCCGAGGCGGGTGGATCGCTGAAGGTCAGGAGTTTGAGACCAGCCTGAGCAAGAGCAAGACCCTGCCTCTACTAAAAACAGAAAGAAATTATCTGGACAACTAAAATATATATATATAGAAAAAATTAGCCGGGCATGGTGGCGCATGCCTGTAGTCCCAGCTATTTGGGAGGCTGAGGCAGGAGGATTGCTTGAACCCAGGAGTTTGAGGTTGCTGTGAGCTAGGCTGACGCAACGGCACTCTAGCCCAGGCAAAAGAGTGAGACTCTGTCTCAAAAAAACAAAACAAAAAAAAAACAAACAAACAAACAAACAAAAAATAGTTGGCCACTTGAAACTCCTTCGATCTTTTTTTTTTTTTTCATTTAGCTTCCAGAACCATCACTCCCTCCTGGCTCCTGGTTTTCATCTTCTTCACTTGCCTCTTATCCCTAATCTCTTTGTTGATTCTTCCAATCTCTCCTACTTATGATACACTGTGAGTGCCTCAAAGCTCAGTGTTCAAAATTCTTCCATTTTTAATTTATATTCGTGCCCTTCGTGGTATTAAATTTTATCTCTTCTGAACCTCATAAGCAAATATCCAAATGAATAATCCACAGATCCATTGGGATGCCTAATACATATCTAAAACTTTAGCATATTAAAAACTATACTAAGGATATGTCCTTCTCCCTCCTAATTTATTCTTTCTAGTTTTCCCCATTTCAATAAATGCTACTCTATCTTACAGTTGTTCAAGACAAAAACTTTAGTTTCCTCCTTGGTCTTTCCCTTTTTATCAAACTCCATATCCAATCACTCAGTTAACTTCCCTTCTCCCTCTTTCTCCAAAGCTACTATTCTGGTTTAGAGCACCATTAAATGTTCTTACTAATCTCATTAGATTATTTTAATAGCATTCTAGTTTATCTTCTAACTTGTTTTCTAGTCCCCCTCCAATCTACTGTAAATATGAAACAGTAAATATGAAACTAAGATATGTTATTTCTTGCTGCAAAATTCTCTTATGTTTTCCCATCCCATGGAGATTAAAAGCTAAGGCTCCATGACAGCTTACAAATCCTTCCCCTCCTTAAACTTTCTGCCTCATTTCACATGACTATCACCCTACTTTTCTCTGCTCCATCCACACTGGCTCTTTACTGTTCTCAAACACAACAAGCATGTTGCCAACCGCCTGATATGCCTTACCCTCAGATATCCAAATGACTTACTGCATTGCCCTTTTACGGTCTTTGTTCAAAGGACATCTCCTTCCTTATTGGTACCTTCCCTGACTTTTCTATTGAAAATTACAACCCCATCCACAGCTATTTCACTTCACTGAGTTTTCTTCCTATCACTTATCAAATATCACATATATCTGGGTTTTGTTTTGTTTTGTTTTTCCTGCTGTATCTTCAGTCTAGCACGTGGTCAGAAGTCAATAAATATTTACAGGAAAAGTGAGTTCCTAACATGTCTGCTCCCTTCTAACTAAATAGGGCTGTATTAATATAAACCCATTTACTTTGGTGAGAGAAATTCATTGAGAACTGCCATAACCATGGCCAAGACTTAATGTCATTGTGTCTGTGCAATTCTAACATAATTGCACTCCGATATATTCAAGAGCTCAAAAAAAATCCTTCTTAAAAATATTGTTCAGTGAATTCTACTCCAACTAGAAAAGAGTCTAAATTAGTAATATAAATAAGACAAATCCTAATTATAGAAAAACTCAGAAATGTTATAAGAATATATATTTTATAATTGATTTGGAATAATTTGTGTAATTAATTAGGAATAATTCATATAATAATTCATAAAACTGAAGACAAATAGGAAAAGAAATTTGGAAGTATAATATAACTAAAGTAAAATAGTATGAATATAATAATAATCTTAGGCTGTGTTTTCTGAATATATCAACAAATACTAAGCATAAGGGGAATGTTATTAAGAATATATATTGGGAAGAACAAGGGAAATAATTTTTAAGATAAATATAGAAGATCAAACTTATTATTTCCTTTTTACTTTTCACAATTAAAGAAATTTTGTTGAGGTACATATTTTATAAGCTTAAAGGAAATATTTGATATACTATTAAATCAGTTTAAAAGATATACACAAGCTGTACACTAACTAGATAATGCGATAAAAATACAAATAGAATCAAATCATAAAGATACCAGGAATATGTACAAATATTTAAAAAGAATTAAGTGTAAATGGTTTAATTTCCCTCAGATTATATAGGAAGAAAACTCCAGTCATATGCCACTTACAAAGGAAACACCTAAGTCTATATAATATAGTAAGGTTGCAAATAAGAATCTATAATATGACTTATCAGAGAAGTGAAAAACACAACAAAACAAAAATTCAATAATGGCAAAACTATCATCTTATGTGTTAGATTCCTAAAGGGGCTGTAAAAAATTACCACAAACTTAGAACAACAGAAATTTATCATCTCACAGTTTTAAAGGCCAGAAGTCCAAAATCAAAGAGTCATCAGGGTCATATTTCCTTGGAAGTTACTAGGAAAGAGTATGTTCTAGGCATTGCTCCTACCTTCCGGCATCTTCAGGCATTGCTTAGCTTATAGGTGGCTGGTTTCTCCTGTATCTCTTCACGTGACATTCTTCCCATGCATGTGTGTCCAAATTTTTCCTCTTTATAAGTACACCAGTCATATTGGATTAGGGGCCTACCTTATTCCAGTATGATCTCATCTTAATTAATTAGGTTGCAATGACCCTATCTCCAAATACAATAACTTTCCGAGTTACTGGTGTTAGGATTTCAACATATGAATTTTAGGAGGACACAATTCAACTCATAATGTCCTATGAAATAGAATTCAGGTAAGATATAATATTAAATGATAAAAGTGAATGTATATTCATAACTATAATCCATAATGAAGATGTCAGTGATACCATTTGTGTCAAATAATATAGCTACAACATAAATTTTTAAAAAAGATTTTGTCCTACAAAGAAAAATTGAAAGAAACATGAATTCATTGAGAGATTTTTAGCAAACACCCTTCAGTTTATGATAAATTAGGTACTCAAAATAGAGAAAATACACTTAATATAAAAATAAAGTTAATTAGTAGATAGATTTCAGCTTTTCCCTAGTCACTATGATGTTGGCTGTGGGTTTGTCATGTATGGCTTCTATTATTTTGAAGTATGTTCCTTCTTTGCCCAGTTTTTGAGAGTTTTTATTTACAAAGGGGTACTGGATTTTATCGAATATTTTTTCTGCATCTATTGAGTTGATCATAAGGTTTTTGTTTTTAATTCCGTTTATGTGGTGAATCATATCTATTGATTTGCATATGTTCAACTGTCCTTGCATCCCTAGGATGAAACTCACTCAATCATGGTACTTATCTTTTTGATATGTTGTTGGATTTGGTTTGCTAGTATTGTCTGAGGATTTTTGCATCTATGTTCATGAGCAATATTGTCTGTAGTTTTCTTTTCCTTCCTTCCTTCTTTCCTTCCTTTTCCTTCCTTCCTTCCTTCCTTCCTTCCTTCCTTCCTTCCTTCCTTCCTTCCTTCCTTCCTTCCTTCCTTCCTTCCTTCCTTCCTCTCTTTCTCTCTTTCTCTCTTTCTTTCTTTTCTTTCTCTTTCCTTTTTGCTGTTGTGTCCTTTTCTGGATTTGGTGTCAGGACGATACTGGCTTCACAGAGTGAGTTAGCGAGGATTCCCTCCTTGATTTTATGGAATAGTTTCAATAGGATAGGTGCTAATTCTTTATAGTTCTGATAGAATTTAGCTATGAATCCATCTGGGTCTGGAGTTTTTTATTGTTGGGAGATTTTTTTATTACAGTTTTAATCTTGCTACTAGTTAATTGTTTGGTTCAGGATTTCTATTTCTTCCTGACTCGAGTTTGGTAGGTTGTGTATTTCCATACATTTATCCATTTCCTTCTCTTTCAAAGCATACTTCCAAAGATTAGTCCATTTTACTTTATATCTTTGTTCTATTTATTGCCTATTTTCTGGTTCATTATTTTTTGCAGTTACATTTATTACTTCTTGAATTTAATGCTTAAATCATTTCATTTTTTCTTTATGATTAATAAAGTAGTATAGTTTCAAGGTATGAAATCATTTGTGAGTTCATCTTTTGCTAATCTCTTATTATATATTTGATTTGCTCTTTGACCTACTTTTTTAAATCTCCCAATGGCAGGTTTTAAACATTAAACTTTTGTAACTATTGATAATTTCTTACTGTGTGTGACATAATGTTGATACCATAGTGTCTATTATTTAAACTGAGTTTGTAACAAACTAGCATTATGTAGGTAATATTATTATTTTCCTTTTGACCTAATATATTATCCATGTTTTAAAAATGTTCAGTACATCCTGGAAAGAAAATAAAGTTATTTCATTTGTAATGATGTAACTAGTACAAACTCTATGGAAAACAGCAAGGAAATTCTGCGGATAACTAAATGTAGATCTACCAGTTGATCCAGCAATCCTGTTATTGGGTTACCTACCCAAAGGAAAGAAGTTATTTTATGAAAATGACACCTGTACCTGAGTGTTTATCACAGCACAATTCACAATTGCAAAGATATGAAATCAACCTAAGTTGATTAAAAGTGTGGCATAGATATAAAATATAAAAGGAATGAAATAATGTCTTTTGCAGCAACTTGGATGGAATGGAGAACATTATCCTAAGTGAAGTATCTCAGGAATGAAAAAACAAATACCACATTTTCTCACTTAAAAGTGGGAGCTAAGCAACAGGTATGTATAACGGGGTGTAATGGACATTGAAAACTGAGAAAGGGGAGGGCAGCAGAAGTGTGAGGGATAAAAATCTACCTATCAGGTACAATGTACACTAAAAGCCCTAAATTCAGCATATACTATTCATCCATGTAACAAAAAACACTTGTACCACCTAAATCTATTGAAATAATCATAAAAAATAAGGTAAAGTAAATGTGTAAAAAACTGACTATATTTAATTTTTTTTAAGTTTCTGCATTTATCAACTTTCTAGCTGAGTTGATTCCATGTAAATTCAAATTATCATTTTGAACTTGTCATTATACTCCCTGTTTGTGATCAAATATTTAAATGCAATCCATGGTTTTCTGGAAAATAGAAATAACCAAAATAGCTTCTAAAGTATTCAGATTAAAGGGACCAGTAATATTGAAGGAAATTATAAAATACCATGAATGTGAAGGATTCTTCAGGTGAGTTCTTTCACTCTTTGGAGCATGATTATTAAGCTATAATGCCTTTCAGAGAATGAAGAATATATGGAAAGACACATAGACATCTTTTTACTTAATCTTTGTACGGAGTTTGACAAAGAGAATTACAAATATCCATGAGTTATTTCACTTGCTCATGTAAATGTGAAAATTCTAAATAAACTATATTCAGCCTTACATTGTATGTATGTGTGTGTATAGCCTTTAAAAAACTAGATTTATGCCTGCCATGTGTCCTTTATCTTTAGTTCTGATTACAATACCCTGCTTTTGTATAAAAAAAAATCTTTGTCATGTGGTCTTCTTTGAAGCTGTCAGTCAGCACCTTCTACTGTTTCATCGCAAGAGTGAACAAATAACCAAATCTAGTTTATCAGACTATTTCATTCTTCCTGGATATGTTAATGGAATGAAGATGAAAAATTTCACCAACCTAGTAGTGTTAAACATAATCTCTTCTGAGATTCAATGTACTGGAAAAGAGATACACCTTTTCTTAAAGAATTGCAACATTTTGAAACTTTGTAGATTTGAAGTCGTCAGCAGCCATGTTTCCCTTCCTGTGGAAAAACACTGCAAAATAATTCAGTCAAGACATACAGGGCATTAGAACCCAGTTATGGAGATTGAAATAATGCCTACATGACATTTGAGTTCCTCAATTCGATTATGAGATACAACCATCTCTACCCTTAGAATACACTATGTGGCAACAAATTCCCCCTGTCCACTTTTTTTCTGTAGCTTCTTGCAATTGAATCTTTGTTATTCATATTTGAAACCAAAAGCCAAAAATACATGAAACTTATAATCCACTGAAATCATGTAAGATTTTTCCTGGGAATTCAATGATAGTTTATTAATAGAAATCTGTTAACATACCTTGTCAGTAAGACAAATAAAAAAATATCATCTCAAGAGATCCTGAATGTCATTATATAATCTTCAGTTGAGTCCTTTAATAATATTAACAAATTAAAAAATTCAAGTAATGCAAAAGCACTTTTTAAAGTTTTGTAAAGTATGTACCTCAAATCAAGAGCCTACATGACACTTAATGGTAATTTACTAAAGACCTATTCATTAAAACCAGGAAGAAAGGAAGTATGTCCAGGATTGCTACTTTTATAGATTCTAGATGTTTTGGCCAACGCATAAATAAATGAAAGAGATATGAGAGATAAAACTCCTAAAAAGAAAGGTATTAAATTATAATTTCCAAGTGACCAAGTTCTATATCTAGAAACCCTAGAGAATTAACTGAGAACTATTAGATTTAATAAAACAGCTGTTTAAAAGCTGGCTATATGGTAAACATACTTGAAATAATATCTCCAATTTTCTAAACTAGGAGTGGTTATCTGTGGGAGGGGGTAATAGGTGTGTGTGGATAAGTCTTTGCTTTAATATCTAAATAATATAGTGTGAGAAACATCATCTATGTTGAAAGGAGTCCACTGCACAATCCAAGTATTTCTGAAAATCCCCTAGGATAGGAGTCTTTACATATCCCATAAAACTTTCCTTTTTAAAAGTCTCCACTTATCACCTCTGACCTTTTCATAAACAGTTCTCCAAGCTGTCATGGTTCTTCCTGGTTCATTATGTTTCAAATTATTCTCTTAATTCCCCAAATTACAGCTACAACCCAAATTCTTTCTGTAATATCAAGATGGTACCTAAGTCTCTTGACCACATTAGGGGTTGGTTCTTCATTCTGAAGGCTCCCGTGTTCACATGTTAAATAAAGCTGCATGTCATTTCCCCGTCTTAGTCAATCTGCCTTATGTAAGTGATTTTCAGTGAACCTCCAGGCGATCAAGGGCCCCCACACAAGCCTGGGTATTTGAACACCATCCTAGATTCGGGATTTCCTTCATATTTTCATAAGTAAAAAGGCTTTCTAATATTGGTTGCCCTTAAGAAGAAGGGAAAATATGCCTCAAAAACAAAAGCTCCCTTCTACCTTGAAATCCACAAGAGGAAGAAAGTGTAGGTAATTCGAAAATAGCATTTTGCCTTAGCCACTATCCATTGTGTAAGTATTCAGCCCTGCTGGGATTAATCTCACAACAGTAACCTTCCTAGTGAAATAAAATTTAAAAATGAAATAAAGTAAGGGATATTGTATTCTAGCAACAACCAAGAATATATAATGTATTAAAAAAGCCAAATTATAGCAGCTACTCCCAAATAAACTGCCATCAAATAGCTACAGGAGGAAATGGGTGGAACGTGTGAATAAATTCACAAACTTTTACTGCAAAATATAAAAAGAACTTGAATAATTTAAGATATAACTAATATTTCTACATTTTCTTGCTAAATTTAAGGTAATTTTAATTAAAAAAATCTCATTCATATTGACAAAGCTAGAAAAAATAGCAAAAAAAAAAAAAAGCTGGAAAATAAAACTCTATAAAAATTTATCTGGAAGGATTCCAGGTACTTTAAAACTCCAGGATATTGGAAAATGAGTCACAGGGGAGAGCCAGTTCTATAAGATATGAGCGATATTTTAACACTGTACTGGTTAAAACTAGTTCTGCTGTTAGCTTAAAAAGAGATAGGCAGTTAGCAAGACCACAACTAAACTATAAAAACTGTATTTTTGTACATTTAAGTATAATATATAAAATAGAAGAAGTGCAAGGAAAATTTTTTCAGTAAATACTTTTGAAATTGATGGTTCAATATTTTTGATTTTTAAAAAAATCAAATTATTTTCATGTCACACCATGCAACAGAATGAATTTCAGGTAAATAAAATAGTTGATTATAAAATAAAAAGAAAATAAAATATTAGTAAGAATTTATATTATCCATAGAAAGAAGACATGGTTGACTATATAAACAAATTTAAAATAGAAATAAATGGAGAAAAAAACAATAAAACATACAGAACAAAGTAGACACCTAAACAACAGATTAGTGAATTTTTTGCAGTACATATGATATAGAAGTAATGTTAATAAAATAGAATTTACAAAATGATATTTTTACAGAAATGAAACTCCAATAGAAATAATATGCAATAAGTAAGTAACGGTAAATTATCACGCACATAAGCAGGAAATAAAAATCACTTGCAATTTTTTGCAGGAAAAAATTAACCTATTGCTCTTTGCTGATGATATGATTTTATATCTAGAAAACCCCAAAGATTCTGCCATGAGACTACTGGAATTGAGAAACAAATTCAGCAAAGTCTCAGGTTACAAAATCAATTTACAGAAATCAGTAGCATTCCTATATGCCAACAACTGCCAAACTGAGAACCAAATCAAAAACCCTTTTTATGTATTTAAATGTGTTTGATTTTAAGTGAGGTTAATTTTTTCAGCCTTGTCCCCACAGCACTGATGACTGGCTATAAGTAAGCTTATATGTCTCCTGTGATCAACAATCAATTGGCTTCCCATGGCACTTAAAATAGAAACCAAGTTTTGTACAATGGTCTACAAAGCCCTACAAGATTTTGCGCTATCCTCACTTCTCTGATGCCATCTCCTACCACTTTCTTTCTTATCTGAGCCTTCTTTTCATTTCTTATATGTACTGAATCTACTCTTCCCGGAACATCCTTCCCTTATTTCTCTGAATGCTCTTTCTAGCACTTTCATTAGGTATTAGCAGTTTCTTCTCTGGCCACTGGCACTCCAATATTCCCTTTATCCTGTTTATCACTATTTCTTTATCCATTTCTCATCATTTTGCACAGTAAATTTTTTTGTTTACTTGTTTCTTTGCCCTATGCTAGAATATAAGCTCTATGAAAGCTAAAATCCTAGAGCTTCACACAGCATCTTGCTTAGATTTCTTGCTCAATAATTATTTGCTGAATAGATGAATCAATTAATCTTACATGCTGCATCCGTAGACAATACAAGACAAAACCATCAATAAAAAAATTCTACAGAGTAAAGTGAAGCTTAAAAAGTGATAGGTACAATATTGCTATATCATTCTAGGTTAAAAATAAAATGCTAATAAATTATAAGCAATAAACCACATAAAGGCATTCAATGTATTCACACCTGAGGATCCACACTGAATTCATTTTGCATGGGTTCCAAAGTTTATACAATATCTGTTCTTTAGATTCTCAGAAATGTACCAGTGGCCACTGTATTTCTTACTGGCTTATAATAAAGATACTGAGCCCCATGAATATATGGATTATTTCCAGGTCATCAAAAATAAACATCCCTCTCAAAGAAAAAATCCAGTGACAGCATCGAACATGCCTAGAAATGCATTATAACTGCTCTGTTTTAAAAAATTCATTATACTTTAAATATTACTATTCTTTATATGAAATTAATTTCCAGATGTTACTCCAAGGTTAATATAATTTTGTTTTTTCCCCAAATATTTGATTTATGTTGCAAAATGCATCTTTCTAATGAATACATTTTTGAGGATCAAATTATTTTAGATCTAATACAATGTTAAACTAATAGTTTATGTTGCAAAATCCAAATGTTAGAAACATAGTTATTTATGGACAAATAATTGACACATTGTGCTATATTGGATTCATCTATCTATTTTCAACATTTGTGAACATAAGTCATATTAGAAGAAAGACGCCTTGGTTAGAAGACTTGAGTTTACTATATCTTATTCCTAGAAATCATCTGTGATTCTGGTGCGATCATTATCCTCTCAAAAAGCATAGCTTTTTTTTTTTTTTTTTTTTTTTTTTTTTTTTTTTAGGCACATCTAAGAGAAAGTAGGAGGATCCTTTCTGTTACCTATATTCATTCCTTACACATCCCGCATGGAGAGCTACAGTCCTGCAGGACCTGTGCTATTCATCTAACTTAATAAACCTACAAAATTATTATGTTAGCTTCTTAGAAATAGATACATTTAGGTTAAATCAGGTGAAAGGGTTCAAAGTAAAGATACATTGGATTACAAAAGATCAGAAAAATATCTTCTAAGACTTAATGAAAAGCAACATTCAGTATCAATCAGGATCTGACAGGAATTCTAGTAGTTAGACAGAAGCTCTGGTAATTAAGTAGCAGATTTGTCAATCAGCCTGGAAGAATAGATTTCAACAGCTGTGACTAAGACGGTGAAAACATTCTAAGTGTTAGGGAGTAATGAGATGTTATACAGAGTTCAAATCCTAAAGGGCTATGTGTCATTTACTTATTGATGCATAAACAAATTACCTTAAAACTTAGTGGTTTAAACCACAAGCATCTATTATTATAGATGAGTCTTTGTCTCATCAAGGTGATCCTGTTGATGTAGGTGGTTCTGCTGATCTGGTCTTGGCTTGGCTGACTGTGGCCAGGCTCATGCATGCATGACCAAAGAATTGAGTCTTCTAAGTAATAAGAGAGAAAACCATGGTTCTTCTAAGTTCCTGCATATTGGGTTTTTGTAGACTGGTGTCAAAATCCAAACATGAAAGTCAAAAAGAAAGAATATAATTTATTTTTTTTTATTTCAGCATATTATGGGGGTACAGATGATTAGGTTACGTATGATGCCCTTGCCGTCCCTCCCCCCCCCTCCCAAGTCCGAGCTTCAAGTGTGTCCATTCCCTGGGAGGTGCACATCGCACTCATTGTTTGTGCACTTGCCCGTCCCCTCCTCCTCCATCCCCCTCCCCCTGCCCAACATCTAATAAATGTTATTCTTATATGTGCACTTAAATGTTGATCAGCTAATACCAATTTGATGGTGAGTACATGTGGTGCTTGTTTTTCCATTCTTGAGATTCCTCGCTTAGTAGAATGTGTTCCAGCACTTTCCAGGAGTATACAAGAGGTGCTATATCACCATTGTTTCTTAAAGCTGAATAGTAGTCCATGGTATACATATACCATAGTTTATTAATCCACTCATGTATTGATGGACATTTCGGTTGTTTCCACATCTTTGCAATTGTGAATTATGCTGCTATGAACATTTGAGTGCAGGTGTCTTTTTCATAGAGCAACTTTTGTTCTTTTGGGTAGATGCCCAGTAATGGGATTGCCGGATCAAATGGTAGTTCTACTTTTATCTCTTTAAGGTATCTCCATATTGCTTTCTACAAAGGTTGCACTAATTTTCAGTCCCACCAGCAGTGTATGAGTGTTCCTAACTATCCGTATCCACACCAACATTTATTGTTTTGGGTCTTTTTGATAAAGGCCATTCTCACTGGATATAGGTGATAGCTTGCTGTGGTTTTAATTTGCATTTCCCTGATGATTAGAGATGTTGAGCATTTTTTCATATGTTTTTTGGCCATTATTCTGTCTTCTTTTGAAAAGTCTGTGTTCATGTCCTTTGCCCACTTTTTGATAGGGTTGTTTGATTTTTTCTTGCTGATTTTTCTGGGTTATAAATAGATTCTGGTTATCAGCCCTCTGTCGTATTTGTAGCACGCGAAAATTTTCTCCCATTCTGTGGGTTGCCTGTTTGCTCTTGTGACAGTTTCTTTGGCTGTGCAGAAGCTTTTTAATTTGATCAGGTCCCATTTATTCATTTTTGTTGTTGCTGTAATTGCCTTTGGGGTCTTCTTCATAAAATCTTTGCCTAGGCCAATGTCTAGAAGAGTATTTCCAACTTCTTCCTCTAGAATTCTAATAGTTTCACTCCTCAGGTTTAGATCTGTGACCCAGCATGAGTTGATTTTTGTGAGAGGTGAGAGGCGTGGATCCAGATTCAGTCGTCTGCTTGTGGCTATCCAGTTTTCCCAGCACCATTTATTGAAAAAAAGATTCTTTTCCCCAGTGTATGTTTTTGTCTGCTTTGTCAAAGATTAGATGGATATATGAGGATGGTTTTATATCTGGGTTCTCAGTTCTGTTCCACTGGTCAATGGCTCTGTTTTTGTGCCAGTACCAAGCTGATTTTAATATTACAGCTTTGTAATAGAGTCTGAAGTCTGGTAAATTGATGCCTCCTACTTTGTTTTTATTGCCTAGAATTGTTTTTGCTATGTGGGGTCTTCTCTGGTTCCATACGAAACGTAAAATTAATTTTTCTACATCTGTGAAGAATGATGTTGGTATTTTAACAGGGATTGCATTGAATCTGTAGATAACTTTGGATAGTATAGACATTTTAACATTGTTGATTCTGCCGACCCACGAGCATGGTATGGTTTTCCACCTGTTTATGTCTTCTGCTATTTCCTTCCTCAATGTGTCATAGTTCTCCCTGTAGAGGTCTTTTACCTCCTTAGTTAAATATATTCCTAGATACTTTATTTTCTTTGTTGCTATTGTGAAGGGAATTGAGTCTTTGATTTGGTTCTCGGTATGACTGCTGTTGGCGTATATGAAAGCCTCCGATTTGTGTGTATTGATTTTGTATCCTGAAACTTTACTGAATTCATTTATCAATTCCAGTGGCCTCTTGGTTGAATCTTTGAGGTTTTCTAGATATAATATCATATCATCAGCAAATAGTGAGAGTTAGATCTCTTCTGTTCCCATTCGTATGCCTTTAATTCCACTCTCTTGCCTGATTGCTGTGGCCAGGACTTCCAGTACTATGTTGAATAGAAGTGGAGATAGTGGGCAACCTTGTCTGGTTCCAGTTCTAAGTGGGAATGCTTTCATTTTTTCCCCATACAGTATGATTTTGGCTGTGGGTTTGTCATAAATAGCTTGTATCATTTTTAGGTAAGCCCCGTCTCTGCCTATTTTGCTAAGCATTCTTATCATGAAAGGGTGTTGAATTTTGTCAAATGCTTTTTCTGTGTCTATTGAGAGGATCATATGGCTTTTGCTTTTGCTTCTGTTTATGTGGTGAATTACATTTATAGATTTGCATATATTGTACCATCCCTGCATCTCTGGAATGAAGCCCACTTGGTCATGATGGATTATTTTCTCAATAAGCACCTGGATTTGGTTAGCTAGAATCTT
>RJWJ010031244.1:0-19348 GCA_004363605.1 Indri indri
TCTCTTGCCTGGGGCGAGTGCCGTGGCGTCAGCCTAGCTCACAGCAACCTCAAACTCCTGGGCTCCAGCAATCCTACTGTCTCAGCCTCCCGAGTAGCTGGGACTACAGGCATGCACCACCATGCCCGGCTAATTTTTTCTATATATATTTTTAGCTGTCCAATTAATTTCTTTCTATTTTTGGTAGAGACGGGGTCTCGCTCTTGCTCAGGCTGGTCTCCAACTCCTGAGCTCAGGACGATCCGCCCGCCTCGGCCTCCCAGAGTGCTAGGATTACAGGCGTGAGCCACCGCGCCCGGCCGCCTTTCACAATTTTTAAAAACCTAAGTGAAGTACTGAATTATCAGGACTGAACAATTTCCTTTTATATTTGGGCAAAGTCCTTTTTTTTTTTTTTCCTTCTAAAGGGTGTCAGGCAAGAAGAGTTTGGACTTCTTTTTTATGATGTTTTATTTTCAAAGTTATTTACTTCAGCTTATTGTTATTAGGCTATTTCTCGAGAAATATGTTTTACTATATTATTTTTCACTTTAATACTGGTTTTCCCTAACCATTGCATTTTCTTAGAAAGTTTTTCTTAAAAACTTAATGTTTGAAATGAAACGCACATGGGTGTGGCATGATGTCAATAAACATTTTCCTTTATTCTTCTCACCCTAAGTTTTTAATTGTTCTCCATTGCTCATCAGATGATTCTAAAACTCATCACTCGGTCCAATTAAGCTGTTGGGGGATATTTTGATATATTTATGTTTGTGGTTGACATTTAACCTTTCCATTTTTTTGTGTTTCTCTCTTGCGTGCCGACTTGAAGCAGAATTGGCAGTGTATTCTGTGTATCCGTCAACAGCAAATCCCTCTAGTGAGTTACGGCCGCTGGAGATAGAGTCCTGGCCCTCGAGGATCTTACGATTCAGGGACAGAGAAAAAGCTGGCTCCCTGATAATGTTAATTTGGGGTGTGATCGATGCCAGGAGACGGTGCAGCTTTTGAGGTCAGTTGGAGTTTAGGAAATTCCACTTTCCAGGGGTCAGGGTGGACTTCCAGGCATTCAGTGGATGGGCAGAGAGATGAGAGAGAGACAGGTGAGGGGAATACTCCTAGCAAAGGAACAGAGACCAGGAGACGTGAGCTGGGTGGGGGAGCCAGGGTCCCTCAGTTTATCAGTGCACCAACCCGCAAGGGGGGAGTGAATGCCAAAGGGAGGCGTCCCAGGCTTTCTGGGGTATCGGTTTCAAAGCTGCTTTCTGTAAGCAAAAAAATATATTTGGAGACTTGTATTCAATCTTTAAAAGAATGGTAGAGGTTTCGGCCTTTTCTTTCTAGTGTGTGTCAGAGGATTTTAATCTAAAAATATTTAAAAATACCCATCACTTAGTATAACTGATGCTCCAGGAAGATGTAGCACATTTGCCTTGTGTCTTATTTCTGCCTTCACCCCGTTGCACACCAAAATAGACATTTCAGGGCCTACAGGAGAGGATCTACAAAGAGGATCTTTGTGAAGAGCTAAAGGCGAAACCTGAATGTCATTTTAAGGACTTTGGATTTTATTATGGAGCCTTCAGTTGATTGGCTATTTAACAAACATTTACCGAATGCCTGATTTGTGATCTATGTTGAGAGTACAAGCAGGGTTCCTACTTTGGGGGGGCCCCTACTGTGAGCAGGCAAGTCGGGCTGTGTTAGGTAGACGAATCCAGCCACAGCATGAGAGTGAGCAAGGCCAGAGACAAGCCTCATAAGAGAAAGTGGGACCACATAGGAGGTGATTGCCCTGGTCTATATTTGAAATAAGCAGTTTCAAGCCTTGCTGTTCAGTATGGTAGCCACTGGCCACGTGTGGCTGTTGAACACTTGAAACGTGGCTCACCCAAGTAGAGATGTGCTGTGTGTGTAAGATACATACCAGATTTCAAAGACCTGGTGTGGCAAAAAGGATGGAACATATTAATTTCCATTAATGATTTTTCGATATTGATTACGTGTTGAGATAATAATATTTTGGACATATTAGGTTATATAAAATATCATATGGGTTAGAATTAATTTCACTTTTTTCTTTTTACCTTTTTTTAATGTGACTATGAGAAGATTTAAACTTTTGGGTGTAGCTCGTGTTATGGTCCATTGGACAGCACTACCCTCAGCTACACGCTGGCTGTGGGAAGGGAAAGAAAGGACGGGTCCTTGGGAGGAAGACGTGGCAGTGGTAGGAGACCATGGGCAGAGGCTGCTTTGCACCACTGAGATTGAGGCCTCCAGCAGGATTCGCCACGAGGTTATTTGCATTCATTGAAAGTCACCTGCTTTGGTCTTTCTGCACAACCTGTTTCAAATGTTCTGCCTTTGCCACAACCTCCCCCAGCCCAGACGTACGTGTGATGTTATTTTGATTAGTCACTCGCCATGGGTAGAATGCACGTTATAGTGCTACATCAGCTATGATGTGCATACACCCAAGGTGGCCCTTTGGTTTGGCCCTTTCTTGCCCCGTGGTAGGGTCTGGCCCAAGCCTGGACACTGAGGGTCAGGGGAGACCAGTCCACAGATGACTCAAGAGCTCTCACATTTGTGCGCCTGGAACTATTGTTGTGTTATTAATAGATAAAGGGACATCCCTGGGAAGAGATGATTTGCAGGTTAGGATGATGAGTCATAGGTTTTTAAGCTGGTATACGTCAAGGTAGAAATGGTGACTACGCAGCTGGAGTTGTGACGCTGGGCCTTGGAAGAGGGGTCAGGGCTGATTGCACACATTTGGGAGCCATGTTCATAGAGGGAACGAAGTGTGGGCACCAGGCTGTTGTTAGGAGGGCAGAGACGCAAGCACTGAACCCACTCTGGTTTAGGTTTTGTGCTTGGATGTCGGAGCCGTGAATTTAAAATCGGAGGCTCTAAGCAAAATTTTGGAAAGCCTGTTTCACAGTTCTGCTTATGTAGGATTTTCTACCTCTTTTGCCCTGTTGTTTTTTTCTGCTGCATTTAGAGGAGAAAAAAATTCGAGAAGAAAGTTTGCGGGAAAGAATGTCAGCAGAGGCCTGAGCCACAGACTTGGTGTAACTGTGTTTGCTTCAGTTCAGGGTCCACAGGGTTGTGCTCCTCAGTCCCCTGGTGGGGACACCCGGGGCCCACGCTTCTGGGAGGGACAGCAAGTTCTAAAGGGACAACCGAGATCCACAAGAGGTCCCTCTCTTGCTTTACGTACATGTACATGTACATATATAAACACACCCCCACATCTATGTGTGATATAAATATGTTTGAAGTTTGTTATTAGATAAAATTCTTCACAGCAGTTTAGAAATTTCTCATGAATTTCTGTTCAAGACACATGTCACATATGTGGTACATCTCTCTCTCTTACACACACCCATCTTGGTATCCCACCCCAGTGGCCCATCCAGATTGAAAGATGGAAGACTGCCCTAGTTTCTATGGGTAGGAGGCAGCTATCTGAGGTCTAAAGATACAAAACATTTACTCCTGAAAAGCCATCAGTTTCTCCCGGGCTCCCTCTCCTGCCCGCCCTCCTTGAACTCTTCTTCCTGGCGGTGGTGAACTTCACCAGGCGCGGCGCAGAGGTGATCTCTGGAAGGCAGGCGATATTGGCACCTTCACGAGGGGGAAAGTTGATGGCTCCAAGATCACTGAACTTCTAATGGGGAGAAGGACACGGGGGCAAAGACTTCTTTAGAGGTGAAGCTTTCAGTCCTAGTGACATGCCGTGTTTGCGGGGTCCCCAGCGGGAATCTTGGTTTGCTGTGATCAGGTGCCGATATGCCTTGGCTGATTAAATTAGTACCTGACATTATTGAGCAATGACTAGGTCCCATTGTCAGCAGTTTTCATGTATTAACTCATTGACTCCTCACAAGACCACTCGAGGAATATACTATTATTATCCCCATTTTAACTGAGGCGCAGGGAGCTTAAACCACACAGCTTGTCATTTTGAGCCAACACTCAAAACCTGTGTCAGACGGAGCCTGTGCACTAACCGCTACCCTATGCTGCTGTTAAGACATAGGTCATTTGTAGGAAGCCATGGATGGACAAAGATGCTAAATTCGGATGGTCTAGATGTGAAGTATTAAAATTGTTATTGTCAGTGCACCTTCGTGTTGATTTTTTGGTGCAGCTTTCATGCACTGTCACACTATCTTTGTGGAATTAAAACCCCTGTATTATGCTTCTTCAATTAGGAAAGAAAAATTATGTTAATATGTGTATATGATCTGAAAGAAAGAACTGTTGCTTATAGCTGGCCGACCCTTCTGCAATCCTCTAGCGTTTCCAAGTTCCCAGTACCATAAGGTTAACCCAGCAAGTGCTTGACTAAGCAGATGTGTGTGGGCAGAGCGCTTGGTAGCTTCTCTGTAAGTTTCTTCTGTATGTAACAAGCGTTGAATTGGACCCTGCTATTGTTAAGGTTCTTTGAGGAGTTTAACAGGGAAAGTTTGTAAATTATGCAATTTACATGTGAAATACACATTTTCCTCCACACCTGCAGTGTGTCAGGTGATGTTAATTCTTTCATCTCCTTGCTATTCTTGTAAAATACTAGAGAAATCACAGAAGCCTGAATAATGTCTAGTTTTTATGAGATGAAGACTTGGATGTTTTGAACAGTTTTCCAGATGACTTACCTTCTGGAAGCACTTGCATTACTTTCTTTTTTATGAATGTTTATAGTGACTTGTAGGCCATTCAGAATTATAGCCTGGCCCTGCATCCAGCCTGCAGGAGGGGCCCATTTTTGCCACGAGTCCTCATTCAGAAGTTACGGATAGTCATCAACAGTTACCTTTGCAGAATTCATTTATTTGGGAACTGGGGAGCGGGAGGAAGAAGCAGCCAAAATGATCCCTGGCAGTTTGGCGCACGCTTTGAAGTTGGTAATAAAATTCCTCCTGACCATGTAGAAATTTCCCGGTGAATTTATGTTCCAGCCGTGGCAGTTGGGAAGCCAACAAGCAGATGACAAGTCCTTGGAATCCTGCGATCCGGTATGTGCTCGGCGGTGCTCATGCCATGCTGTTCTCAGGGCAACCAGTTAGCCCTCTCTGGGCGATTCCAGCCTTTCTCTCTGTGATGTCGCCCAGAAACAAAAACCCAGGCGTGGAAGGCCTCAGGTCTTTCTCGATAAATTGCAGAATGCCTCCTCATGCCACGACCTTCCCTCTCCTCTGCTTGCGCTGCTGTGTGAGCTTGTGGCCGGATGGTTCAGTGGGGCTGTGAATTGGGGAGGGGAGGCTGTCAGTGTCTTGCTGGGGAAGAAGGGGGCGCTGTTGAGCTGTTTACCAACACCCACAGGTCTTCCCTTTCACAGACAGCAAAGCGCAACACCCTCCACTCTGCTTCTCCGTTCCCCGTCCCCACACGCTGGGGACAGCAGTGGTTTATTCACTCGCTGCCTCCCATGTCCTTGGCCTCCACTCTCGCAGTAGCTCTCTGGAAGATGACCAGTGAGCTCTCAAACACTTTTCCCCTCGGCGTTCCTCCCCTTGAACTTCCCTGGAAGATGCTGGACTTTTGCCCACTCGGGCCTCACAATCCAGTGTGTTTTTTGCACTCATAGCACCGGCCATGTGACAACCACACTGGACAGGGTGACTCTGGACAGTGACTATTTCATGACCACCCCGATTCTCCTTTGGCTTCTCTTGGTTCTCCCGCTGCCCAAATGGGAATGCCTCCAGAGTTGGACACTCGGTGCTTTGTCACCTGCCCACACGTTCTCCCCTTGGAAGATCCCATGCGTGGCCACACCACCAGCTCACTGGGGCGAGGACATGACCCCATGACCTCACCCCTGTGTCCGTGTGGACACCCCATAGTAGCTTGGAGCCAGCTTACCTTAAATCGGATTCATCCATGGCAAGCTGGCTTCTCTGCTTTCATCCATGATTCTTTTATTCGTTGCTTTCTCATGTCATCTCTAATTTTATGAAGCAGTCGAGAAGGCAGTCAGGCCAGGTAAGCAAAAATCTGTGACTACAAAGACCCATGAGCTTGAAGGTGTTGTGGACATTGAATGGCACTTGTGAGAAAGCCCAGCATATTTGATGACGGGCATAATTCTTGCAGGCGGCAAGGTGACTAGGCATGCACGGCTATTTATTCGTGAACATTAAGGTGGTTATTGCTGTAATTCATGGGCAGAGCAAGCATTTTGGGTAGCAGATGGAAAAGCAGGGGAGGGGTGGCCTGTGGCTCTCAGCCCCCTCCCTGCTGAGGGGAGGAGCTGATGCTTTGCTTTCTTCGTCCCTCGCCCCAGTTCTGTTCTGGGAGCTGGTCTTGCAGTTCCTCGGCCCCTTTGCAGTTCCCGGTTTGCCTGCTTAGGGAATGGTGCCTCACTTCTGCTCAGGCATTTCCTCAATGTGCCAGTGCCTTTTAAGTTCCCTGGAAGGACAATTGAATTAAAAGCTGATTTGCGGCTCAGTATAAGCGGACGTTAACTGCTAATTTCACCCTCTGCACCCATGCAGGAAGCACGGAAGGGCCAGGCCTGGCCCTTTTGTGCACTGTGGTCTCAGAGAACCCGAAATAACCTTGTCAACAGAGCGGTGTCCCCCAGATGCCGCATGGTGACGGGGAAGCACGAATCCACACTGCCTTTTTATAGTCATTCTTTCCTATTTCGAAAGTTGGTATTTCATTGAGTTATCTTTTGGTAAAAACTACTCAAGGGTGTTACTGTCATTTATGTTCATTTTTTTAGCATGATTTGTGAAATTTGAAGTATAACAGGTTATGTTTGCATCTGTCTATGGGCTTGCATAGTAGAGAGCATGCAATTAATATCAATTTAAAAATGGATGCTGGGGGTATCAGGATTGTGTTTATAGTGACTTATTATTTTTTTCCTAATAGAATTATTTTAGACAACTTTGACCATCTCAGTTACAGGGAAGGAGCTGTGGCTTGGTGAAAAGAATAGGGCTTTGGAGTCAGAAATATCTGGGTCCAATTCTTGGTTCCACTATTGGAAAAGTTACTTTCACCTCTTCCCTTTTGCATAAAATAAAATCTACCCCATCAAATAAAATTCTTTAAACATTTTTTTTTAATTTATTAGTTTCTTTAGTGATGAGGTCTTACTATGTTGGCCAGGCATGTCTTCATTTTACCTTAATTACTTCTTTTCTTTCTTTTTGAAAGAGATTTGGTGTGTTGCCCAGGCCAGAGTGCAGTGGTGCCATCGTGGCTCACTGCAGCCTTGAACTCCTGGGCTCAGGAGATCCTTCTGCCTCCCGAGTAACTGGGAATACAGGCATGCACCACTGTGCCCAGCTAACTTTTCTATATTGGGTAGAGAGGGATCTTGCTATGTTGCTCAGGCTGATCTCAAACTCTTGGCCTCAAGTGATCCTCCCTCCTTGGCCTCCCAAAGAGCTAGGGTTACAGGCATGAGCCACCACACCTCACCCTTAATTTCTTCTTTAAAGGCCCTGTCTCCAAAATACAGTCACATTCTGGGTACTGGGGGTTAGGGCTTCAATATATGACTTTTGCAGGGGGTTGAGGGGTGGTGCACAATTCAGTCTATAACCCTTCCCGTCTCACTGGTCAAGATTTTTGAAGAATATTTTCTAGGCCACTGACCTTGCAAAAACAATTCTCAACTTGCAGATGTGAAAGATAGGAGGACCCTTCTACATTAAAGCTCTGATTCCCTGCAGGAGGGACTGCTTTTGAGAAAACTTTCCAAATTGCTGAATTTCTCTTCTTCCCTTCCTAGTTGCTGTTGCTTCCAGACGGCACCTGAACCAGCATCTGGGCCAAGAGAATAATAGTGTCCTGACCGTTCTTCATTCACTGGGCTTGGTTTTCACTGTGTGTATTCGCAGCAACTCCGTCACATTTTGTTCTCTTTCCAAGTTCAATTCCAGGTTTAAGACATACTGCTCATTTCGCTTTTCTCTGCTGTTGCTGCTGCTGCTTTTTCTTCTTCTTCTTTTTTTTTGCTAACCTGGTTACCTACCAGTGATGAATCATCTGATATTTTGTAGTCTAGCAAAGTCAGGATAAAAAAATGTAAATGTTTTTATTTAAATGGAGATGCAAAATGTGAGAAGTGTAATGAGTAATGATTCACTCTTCAAGCATCATTTGTGGAGGTAGATTTATTCCTAATACCAGATGTACCAAGACACATTTTTCTTTTTCTTTTCAGCCCAGCAGAGCTGTCAATAAGCAGAAAATGGCATCACACACCTCGTTAGAAACCAAGTGCATGGAAGGTGAACTGGCTGGATCTCACCACATTCTCGAATGTGAGATGTGGACAGAACCGGTGTCCCTCTTGGCGTCTGGGTGGCTATCCTGGCCTTCTCTTCCCACATTCCTCCTTCCACAATGGGCTTGGAAGTGTTTTTAAAATGAGACTTCATAAAATTTGAGAAAGTCCTCATTCAGTTTTATGTGGCTTTCATCTCAGAAAGTCTTCTCATTATTTAGCATACAGACAACATTGTAGATTACTTTAAAAAGACAGCGTTCCTTATTATTTCTCTGTGAATGCTGGGTTAAGTCAGTGGTATTCGTGCCACCAATTCGGCAGCTTCTGGCACCAGCTGAGAATTGTGCCCTGTAACACCTTCAAAGGTCGAAGTGAAATGATGGCTACACTTGCCATGTCTGCCTTTCAGAGAATACTGGAAATTAACGTAAATAGATGGAAGACAGGATACTGAATTTACTCCTCCCTACCCCAAGCTGCTTGGGACTAGCCATTGGTAAAGGTGTACCTGGCATACATGCTTAGTATGTTTGTGTTTGTGGATTGGCGGTCTTTGGTGTGCGTGCAAAATGCAGACGGCTAGTGAAGTCCTGGCCACGGCCACGCTCCCCGGATCTCAGTGCCTGGTCAGGAGAGATGGGAAGCTAGTGCTTGTCCTTTTCTTTCTTTTTTGTGCTTTCCTTGCAAAACCACACCGTATTTACAGCTTCCTTCAACAAATGTGTAAATGTGCATTGGACGCCTCCTGGGAGTCGGGCACTGGAATAAATGCTTTTCATACTTGTCACCTCAAACTCCTGTGATATAAGACAAAACAAAATAAGAAATAAAAACTGGGGGCATTGGTTATACATGACTTTTCCGAGGTTGCTAATCTACAGTTTATCATTGTTCCCTGTTTTGGGATTCATTACTTGATAAAAGATTAAACTAGGGACTCAAATTGGCCTGCGATGGTTTTATGTTGTAGAAAATATTTGAAGGGCATAAGGTAAGTGTTCTAACCACGAAGTCCATTCCTTCCGGCCTGCTTCTGGGGTGGGTAACACTCTCCCCTAGTACTTAGACAGGTTTAGATTAAGCTGTCATGCGAAGGATACAAGATATGGCTCATGATATCTTGCCTTCAAAAGAGGTTACAGGATAGTATTCTTAGGGACAGCATTTTATTGCATTTCAGTTGAGTGTCTCTATGACTTACAAAGCCGAAATAACCCTTTCTTGCCTGAGTTTCCACTGTAACAGGAAAAGCCTTTTCTATTCCCGAATAACAAGCCAAACCCATGTGAGTCCCATGAATTAAATTAGTCCTTGGATTAAAAAATATCCCCAAACTCATGGAGAGGCACCCTCTCGTTCTCTGCCCTTTCTACCTGCTGACTCTCGCCTTTTAAGTATCTCAGCCCTCCCAGGAGATCTCTGCTAATTACATTCATTTCATCTGCCTCCAACTTAACCCGTTCCCACCTGAGGGTAACTATTCCATAGTGGATCTCAGACTAGTTTTTCTGAGATGTAAATGAAGAACGCCAATATCTCTTAATAGGTAGGCATGTTTGCGAATAAGCAAAGCCTTTTCTTCCCATTCCTTTAATTGCCAGATTTTAAAATGCATTTCCAACTAAGATAGTGTTGTAAAAAAGAATCATCATTTCTTTCCATATACTGTTCATGCCTTTTGAGTACAATTGTTATTGGAAATCATTTTTTGTTCAGTCTAGTACTAGTGGAGTATGTCCCTAAGCAGTAGTGAGTCAGTGAGAAGTAACCAAAAAGCCACACCAGTTTAAAGAACGAAGCTACTGAGAGTGAATTATGCTAAAATGTATCTTGTCAGGTTTATCTGTGATCTCACATTTTATCACCAACATCCCTCAAGGGCTACAGTGAAATCCACACTACTTTTAGCAAACAGAATTGTGTGCTGTCTTGTTAAGACATGTGACAAGTTAAACAGTCTAAAATAGTTTAGAAAAATAATTCACGTTCTTTGAAGCCAGTCCCAGTGTATCCCACCTGATGTTGAAATGCATAATGCTAATATAAAACTTCAGTTGGTGAGAGTATATAATGAATTTTTAACTAGTCTTTGGTATTTTAGAAGATTATTCTTAATCAGATAATCTGCAGAGATGAGTTTATAAGGTGGGTGTGGTAGACAGAATAATGGCCTCCCAAAGATGTCCACATCCTAATCCCTGGAACCTGTGAATATGTCGTGGCAAAAGGGACTTCGCAAAAGGGACTTCGTAGATGGGAGGATCTTGAGATGGGAAGATTATCCTGGGTTATCTGGGTGGGCCCAGATGATCAGAAGGGTCCTTATATGAGGGAGGCAGGGGATTCTGAGTCAGAGGAGATGTGACAACAGAAGCAGAGGTCAGAGAGACAGATTCGAAGATGCCACCCTGCTGGAGGAAGGCCAGGAACCAGCAGATTTTCCCCCTAGAGTCTCCAGAAGGAATGCAGATCTGCAGACCCATTTTGGACTTCTGACCTTCAAACTTGTAAGATAATAAATTTGCCTTGTTTTAAGCCATTATGTGTGTAGTAATTTGTTACAGCAGCAACAGGAAATGAATACAGTTGGCTATGGAAGGATCACATTTAGTGCAATCTGCCTGAATGGTTTCGGGCTTTATGTACCCTGGGTTATAAATGACCAAATGTCCTCTCTGATCTCCAAATGAAGTGTAGTCCAGAATTTGAGTTTTGAATGTGAAAAAATTTCAATTGCAGATAGCCTCATGGAGAGGCTTTTTTTTACTTGGCCAAGTGTTTCCAGGGAAGGGCTGTTCTGGTAAAGAAGGTCGGTGTGAAACTCAAAGGTTCTAGAGCTACCGCATCACAGTTGCAATGGACTTGAGAGCATTACCACATGTGCATTACAGAATCTAGTAATTTTGTAGTAAATTAAACCAGTTAAATGAAGATTATGTACTTGTGTTTAATCTCATACATTTGTTTTTGGAAAAGCCTTCACATAATATTTATACAGAGTAAGAGTTTCATTTGGTGAAGGGGTGTTGTTATTATTCTGGAGGAAGGCAGCAATAAAGATTGAATTAAATGGTTAACTTGGAAAGTATGGCTTGAGAAAAGGACTGAATAGGAAAAGTCTGGGATGAAATATCCCTGCCAACTATTGGAGGGGCTGTGAAAAACAGTCGGCAGCTATTGTAGCATGAACTTCACCATCAGGTAGGTTGTTTCTGGATTCAGAGTGAGGGATGTTCTAAGACCCGTTCTTCAAATCCTAAAACCACGGCCAAGCCTGAGCTCCGACTCTTCCTTTTTCTGAATCCTACTCTTGTCCTTTAAGTTCTAGACCTGGGCTGCTCCGTGTGGTAGCTACTAGCCAGAGTGTTGCTAAACCAAGGTGCCCTGGAAGCAAACAGCACAGCTTTTGATGCCAGGGTACTTGGCTGAGAACATGGGAATACGGAGAGAAGAGCAGAGAGTCAACAGGGGATGTGTTAAAAATAGAGGTATGTTTTGATGGCCATATGTTCTTTTTTTCTTTTATTTTGTCCTGTTTTTTTTCTTAACTCTCTCTGGTCTCGATTTGACATATGGATACAGCTGGAATGACAATTACCTGATCTGAATGTACTGGAGCATCTTTATAACACTGATTTTGGAGGAATCAGTGTTTATAGTAAAGATGCACCATCGGGATTTGTTGTATGACGGGCCGTAGTCTGTCCGCCCTGCGTTAATAATGGGCTGGTGTCACCTGGTAGTAGTGGAGAGTGCTCTTAAGGTCAAATAACCGAATATAAAAGTGGGTTGAAATATCCGTGGACAGATTCCAAATGGCCTTTTAACAGTCCCTCAAATTAAAGAATGTTTGATTCCTTGAGAGAGAACTTCTGCCGTCTTCTCAGGCTTTGCGTTTTCTCCTGTGTGTCTGCATGTGCTACTCTGCTGTATGAAATGTTACCGCATTTGAAACCATGTTAGTTTAAAATATATGTAAAAATTCTTTATGTGAAATACTGTAGAGGTAAAAGATAATCTGATCATGATTTTAAAAACCTAGGTCAAACCTTGTTTCCTTCACAACAATTTCTTGGATAAATCCCACTGTAGCAAAATTGGATGCAGAGCCTCCCTCGCTTTACTGTGGCCAGAGCAGCAGTGTGTGGGTATAGATGGGTGCCCTATGCTGGTGATGTCACATAGAATTCCCTGTGATGATGGGAATGTTTTATATCTGTGCCATCTGATGCTGTAGCCACTAGGCATATGTAGCTGTTAAGTCCTTGAAATATGGTTAGTGCCACCAAGGAACTGAATTTTAAATTTAAAGTTTAGCTCATTTAAGTTTATTTTTATATATTTTTTAGATACCGGGTCTCACTCTGTCACCCAGGCTGGTCTTGAACTCCTGGCCTTCAAGGGATCCTCCCGCCCCAGCCTCCAAAGCAGCTGGGATTACAGTGTGAGCCACTGAGCCTGGCAGTTTAAACAGTCACATGAGGCTAGTGGCTACTGTTTTGGGTGTTGGACAGCACTGTTCTGCAAGAGCATTTGGTAGAGTGAACAGCCACAATCTGAGAGTGCTGATGGGTGGCTCCCTGAGAGATGTGCAGTGCCTTTGCCTTGGACGTGACCTCAGGAGCCCATAGTGATGGTGGGCTGGGAGAAGAGCTGAGAAGAAACTGAAACTTTTGGAAAAACTTCAGAGGGCATATGATTCATTCATGACATGGAGCTGACTGGGCGGTCAGCTGGGAAAGATGTAACGAACATGGGGGATCAAGTACAGGCCGTGCGTGGTGGTTCATGCCTGTAATCCCAGCACCAAGAATTCGAGACCAGCATGGGCAACATGGTGAGACCCCCATCTCTACAAAGAAAATTAAAAAATTAGCCGGGCGTGGTGGCACACACCTACATGTAGTCCCAGGTGCTTGGGAGGCTGAGGCAGGAGGATCGCTTGAGCCCAGGAGCTTGAGGTTGCAGTGAGCTATGATGATGCCACTACACTCTGGCCTGGGTGACAGAGCAAGACCCTGTCTCAAAAAAAAAAAAAAAAAAAAAAAAGAAAAGAGCAGCCAGAGCATTGGCAGGCATGGGATCCCAGTGGCAGAGAGTAATCGATTCTTTTGTGTAGGGAAGTTAACAAGGATGGTTTTCCTGTAATTGAGATAATCTGTGTACGGCCTGTGTTTCCTGGGCTGCTTCTCACGCCGCAGCACATCAGGCTGCCTGAAATAGCTGACAGAGCATGGCAGACCAGAGTGGTGCAGTGCGGGGTGTGGGCAGAGAAGCCGCAGGGGAGCAGCAGCCCTGGGTATTTGGGGTGGATTCTGGGCCCCAAGCAGTGGCAACAGGAAGAGAGAGCTTAGGTAGGCCACCTGAGTGCAGGCCTGGGAGCCTCTGTTTGGAAGGGCCAGTGGGGCGGGGGGAGCCGGCCTGCCCCACTTCCTTGATTCCTCCACATCCACCTCGATGCCTTTGCACAGATACATCTGGCTTTACAGATAGGGGTGTTCCTGAAAAGGGGAGTCCAGGGAAAAAAGGAAATCAGTGTGCAGCTTAAATGCACTTAGGGGCCAGTTTGCTGCATACAGGAACCCTGCAGAAAATCCTCTTGTTATTGCAAATAATTGCTACCTAATTTATTGGTTCTGTGGGGGCTTAGTTGTACTCTAGTTATACTTCTTCCTTCTATGGGATCTGGAAATGCTTTTCATCGGAATACCACTGGACCACACATTTCCACGGCAGAGGCTTCCGTGGCAGAGCTGTGCAGCATTGCTCTGACATAAACAATCTGGAAGTTACTGAGGGACCGTGCTCCCACGCAGTTACAGAAAGTGTAACATTTCACCGGGACCATGCCTGAAATCACCTTGAAGTGAAAGGATTATTTATCATAATTTTAGCTGATAGCAGCAGGACTGCTGAAACCTCTCGAGGGAAGTGCCCACGAGGCAAGCTGCAGAGCACCGCCCCCCCCACGCCTGGTGACTGGAGATCGAGGGGCTGACCTTTAATGTTCCATCTGTGAGGAACACTTTGCATCCGTGGGGCTTTGGGAAATGCTCACAGCCAGCCATTTCCATAGGGAGCAAAGTTACATGCCAAGGAGCCCAATGAGAAAAGAAGATGGCGGTAATAGGCATGTGATAAGCTACTTGTTTTGTGGCTCATCGTTGCTTAGGCAACAACTCAAGCAACAGGACTCTGCAGAAAGAGATAGAGATGTCAGCTGGGTGTACAGGGAAGCGGATTTGTGGTTAACCTTGAAGTCTGGGCATTCCAGGCAGGAGTGACAGCATAAGCCCTGAGAAAACTGGGTTGTACTGGAATTGTTCTTCTAGAATAGTTTTCCTTTCTCATGCAGAGGTCTGAGTCTTCAAACAAATTACTGTGAAGAATTGGATTTATAAACTATCACAGGAAGATGGTGAAGGTCATGGCCCCGGGGATCCTGAAAATTATTTTGTGTTTTCAAAGACTTTCACAGTCCTGGATTTATGGGAAGGAGGAATAAAAATCAGATTTGACAGTCTCTTCCTTCAACAGAAAAGACCTGACATTAAGCAATGCCGTATTTCAAATACTTTCCACTAAGAAAATGTGGCCTTTGCTGTCCAATTGCCAGTCTGGGAAATCTCTTCCTGGGCTTGTTTCGTTTGGGGATTAAATCACATGGAACTCTTTTCTTCAGTTTTTGTCAATATACTAGAGATACTCCTTTTTCCCTCTTATTTATAAATTGTGAAACTTTTCTTTTGCTTTTTTTAAACCAGATATTTATACTTCTCATTTATCATTCCTGTGAAAATAGTTTCTTTATAGCAAATATAATGGGGGCCACATTGTTTTAAATTCTAATATTCCTGAGTAGCTTTGCCTCTTGGCTTGGGAATATACATTGGTATCTTATTTTACTAACCCCAGTAATGGTATCTGGGAGTAGTGTTGACTTTTATGCTAGTCCTTCCACCATCTGTAACCTGATTCAGAAAAAAAAAAGGTCAAAGATATTTATCTATAAAATAAAGGCTACTCAGGATTTTACCACTTGGACAAAAGATGAAAGTTCCAGAAGAGTACAAACTGAGCTCCCCTGGCATAAACCTGTCTTCTGCCACCTAGTTGCTAGAGGACAGCATCTTGTGCCCACTTTAAATCTCCTGTTGGAGCGGAGTCCCAAGTGAGAGCTGTTCACTTGCACTTGTGATTTCAGTTTATTTTAGTCTCGCCTGTTTGTTCAAAACCTTACTAAAATTGGGGTTGACTAATGGTCTTCTTAAAATTGGGTTGATTTTAGCTTGACTATGTGTTTTCTTTTCTTTTTCAACCTCTGGATGGCTCATATTCCAACTAGTATGATTCAAGTATTCCAGTGCAGTAAAGGATCCAAACTATGTCCCTTAGGTAGATAAATAAATAGAGACTGGAATTCTTTAGAGCTGCCAAACTGACCTTTTCCATCAGCCACTAAACTCCCTTAAAAATGGTACAAAGATTTGAGGCCCTGAGTTGAGAGGAGGAAAAAAACTGAGATACTTGAGTTAAAAGATCCAGGAGACTCTATCCTGTTTGGTTGTTCATTCTTGTGTATTAATTTTTAATAAGGAAGTGAACCCCAGATGACAGAACTGATTTTCTTTTATTGGGTGACTGTTGAAATCTCTTCCATTGCTTAAATCAGGTTAAATAAGAAAAAATGATGCTCTGTAAGTCTGGCCTCTGGGTCTCTGGTATGTATGCAGAGATTTCTGCTTAATACTTATTTCTGTTTCTCGGGCATCCTCATGACACCATCTTCTAGAAAAAAAGGAAAATATATAATGCAATCAAAGTAACTTTTAATTTTTTTTTTTGGCAGGGAGAATATGGGCTTAAGTAAAAGACTCCATTTCACCCTTTCTGGGAATTTATTTTTTTAAACTGAGTATAATAATATTCCATGTACATCCACTATCAGGGGTATTAGCTGTACCCAGTCAGCACCACCCACAGGGACCGAGTGGGCTGGAGACCTGGGAAGGGAGAAACTAGTCCTTACACTCTGTGATCTGTTGGCAAGTGAACACCTCCAGTCCTGTTGGCCTTTGTGCTGCAGTAGTTTTGTTGGTGCACATTTGTATTTTAGATAAATATATTGGGTTATTATTTGAATTTCAAATTGAATTTCCTTTACCATTTTCTTTATGAAAATGTGTACATTAAACTTTTTATGCTTGAAGATAAATATTAATATCAAGATTGACTCTGATGGTTTCTTTTGCTCTCTATTCATTTCCCATAGGAATGGTAAAAATTCATTTATTCACCTATAAAAATGGCATTTAAGATCTTGAAATGGAGAAGATTTGGGAAGTCACTTGTGCCATAAAATTTCCAAACACAGAAGGGCCAGTGATTCAGTCTTTATTTATTGATTGGTTGATTGATTTCAATTTCTTCTCCAGCTTTACTGAGGTATAATTGATGTGTTAGTCCATTTTGCATTGCTATAAAGGCAATACCTGAGGCTGGGTAATTTACAAGGAAAATAGGTTTATTTGGCTCACAGTTCTGCAGACTGTACAAGCATGGTGCCAGCAGCATCTGCTTCTAGTGAGGGCTTCAGGGGGCTTCCAATCAAGGTGGAAGGCAAAGTGGGAACAGGTGTGTCACATGGTAAAGGACAAGAGAGGGAGGATGAGGTGCCAGGCTCATCTAAACAACCAGTTCTCCTATGTACTAGCAAGATGAGAACCCACTCATTATCACAGGGAGGGTACCAAAACATTCATGATGGATCTGCCCCCACGACCCAAACACCTCCCACCAGGCCCCACCTCCAACACTGGGGATCAAATTTCAACATGAGATTTGGAGGGGCCAAATATCCAAAGCATATCAGTTAACAAATAAAAATGGTATACGTTCAAAGTGTTCGTGTGATGTTTTGATAGCGTTGTGAAATGATTGCCGCAATCAAGCTAATTAATATATCCATCACCTCACAGTTACCATTTTTTTGGTGTGTGTGGTGAAAACACTTAAGATCTACTCTCTTTGCAAATTTTAAGTGTACAATCCAATTTTTTTTTAACATGCTATACACTTATTCACAATAGGCAAGACACGGAAACAACCTAAGTACCTAAGGATGGCTGAATGGATAAAGAAAATGTGGTTGGTATATACACAGAATGGAATATTATTCAGCCTTGAAAAAGAAGGGAATCCTGTTATTTGTGACAATATGATGAACCTGGGGGATGTAATGGTAACTGAAATAAGCCAGGCACAGAAGACAGATGCTGCGTGATCTCACTCACTTGTGGAGTCTAAAAAAGTCCAAGTCGTAGAAGCAGAGAGTAGAATGGTGGTTGCCAAGGGTTGGGGAGATGTTGGTCAACGGGTACAAAGTTTCAGTTGTTACAGGATGAATAAATTCTGGAGATCTAATGAGCTTCATTGAAAGAGAATTCCATGTGCTTAAAGCAGACCCCGCAGAATATTTGGCTAGGACCTGAGACAGTCTCTCCCTGTAGGCACAGCTCAGCCATCTTTGCACCTGAATCACGGAGGGTGTCAGGGATCTGCTCATCTGCATGGATGCTTCAGGGATACCCCCTCGCCCTTGATGAATTAGTAAGCTTAACAGTCATCTTTTAACAATGAGAAAGCAGTGTGAACATAAAAAAAAAATCCAGAAAATTCAATATTAATATAAATACATTTCGGTTAATTCAGCCCAGTTGGTCTGCAGAGGTTGATGTCTCTATGTTGCAGAACCACAGAGGACAAGCCAGCCTCAGTGGCTTCTTTTATGGCTTCTTTTACGGCTCTTTGCCACTGGTTGCAAGATGAATCCAAGGAGAGGGCATAAATATAATGAGGACAAATTAAAAATGAAAAATCCTTTACCAGGAAATTGGTTGGTATCGCCCCCTAGGGTGGATCAAGAGAAACTTCATTTGCTCTGAAAAACATTACATTTTGAAACAATTTAGCTAGTTACTTTGGGGACAAAAGGAAGGAAGAGGTGAGTATTGAGTGCCAACCACTATTCTAAGTGTTTACTTATTTAATTTTTCCCAAACTATTATGAAGTAGGTGCTGTTTTTTTCTCTGTTTTCAAATATGGAAACTGAGGCAGAGAAGAATTTTGTAACTTTGCCAAGGCTAAGCAGCCAGTTAGAAGCAGAACTGGGATGTGAACCCAGGCGGAGTGGCCCTGGAGCCGTGCTCTCGAGCTCCAAAGAACTCTTGGGCCCCCGCTCAGTTCCTGGGATTAAGGTAACTGTCTCCGTTCTACCTTTCTTCATGGGTCCTTCCGCCTGCCCATGCTAACTTAGGTGAGAAATAAGTTATTTTCCACTTTTCTTAAGTCCCCATTGGGACAGGCTTGGAGCTTTTTAAGGAATACTTACTAAAAAATAAGACAGCAGGAAGATGGTATAAAATTAGAAAAAAGAAAATGGAAAAGTAGAGAATAGATGAGGTTAAAGAGCAGGAATGTTTCCCCTTCATCCATGCATTATTTATTAATTCCCCCCTGCGTGGGTCTAGGCCTTCACAGAGTTCCTGATCTGGAATTTATTTTTTTTAGAGACAGGGTCTTGCTCTGTCACCTAGGCTGGAGTACAGTGGTGTGATCACAGCTCACTGCAGCCTTGAACTCCTGGGCTCAGATATCCTCCTGCCTCAGCCTCCGGAGTAGCTGGGACTACGGGCACATGCCACCATGCCCTGCTAACTTTTTAATTTTTTTGTAGAGATGGGGGTCTCGCTATGTTGCCCAGGCTGGTCTTGAACTCCTGGCCTCAAGCAATTCTCCCGCCTTGGCGTCCCTGAGTGCTGGGATTACTCTGTGCTTTGGATTCCAGACTGCTCTTAGTCTCTGATCTGGAATTCAAACGGGCCTGTTGCTGAGCACACAGAAGCCAGGGCGGGAAAGGCTTTATGTGCTTGGCATTCTTGGGGTTTTCCAGAGTCAGCCAACGGGTTCTCACCTTTTTGTACCAGCCCCTAGGGGTTCCTCTGAAGTTACCCCGGCCCCTCATGTGGCACCGTGCCACCTCTGCTTCCCTGGTCTCTTTCATGCCATCTGTAGCAGCCCCAAAGTCTGTCCTTGCCCCAATT